>VDFB02121178.1:0-10300 GCA_007258455.2 Sequoia sempervirens
ATAAATAAAGCATTTCAGCATTTTAACCTCAAAAACAATTTCGACTTTCAGCAAAATAAAAAGCTTCAGCAACTTCGAAGACATACCTCGATAACGTGAAGAAATTAAAAAGCTAAACCCTTTAACTTCGAAGCACTTCGCGATTTGCAAACTCGAATCTCAGCAACTCCAACAATCGAACTTTCAGCAACTTCAATCTCAAACTTCGAACTTTCAGCAACTTCTCGAATTAAATCTCACAACTCAGTTTGCCAGCACAAATCTCAACTTCGAATCTTGTGAGATGATAATGAAAATCTTCGAAGTTTTATAGCAAAAGGCTGGCGCTAATTTTAGCAGATGCCTTTTATTCCCTTCATCATGACTGACGCGTCTGCTAAATTTAAAAGGGAATATTCTCGTCGTCTGGCAGTCATTATGACAATTTGCTATTCGGGGAGATTCTTTCCTCGATTTAAATTTAAAATTCCCTCCCGACTGCCAGTTACCTCTAGTGATTTCGAGAAAATCATTTTTACATCGATTTGAAGTTATCTCGACTGCATTTTAAAATGGCACTTTTTAATTAATTAAAATTTTAATTTAATTGCCATTTTAATTTATTTCTTTCAACGCATTAAAAATTCGATGTCGATTGTCAAAATTGGCTAGGCAAAAATTTTATTTTCCGTCCGTAATTAATTTCCAAAACAAATTCCCCTTGTTAAATCGTCCGATATTTTAAAATTGCATGGGTCAAAATCGAAGGGGGAATTTAATATTAGACTTAGGAAAATAATTAAATCGATTAATTAAATTAATTTCTCCGTCTCGCTTAGAGAAATTTTAATTTCCTCCGATTGCCTTTCGATTTTTTTCGTGCTGAGAAAAAAAAATCACGTGCTTTGAAGTCAAAATTTAAAATTTTAATTGCCATCTTGATTTTTTTTATTATTTCAAACGCCTTTTGCTTTATTTATTTCAAACGTCTTTTATTTTATTTTGCTTTTTGAAGAATAAACGCCCCCTTTTAATTTATTTTTTCAAGATTAAACGCCTTTTAGCCAAACATTAAATCATCTTTTACCCCTTTGTCCAAGGCGCAAGACATGGGTGGTGGTTTCATTTTCAAAATATCTTCAACTTCCACGCTTTTCAGGAAGATTAAATCACACGCCCCAGGAAACTTAAATCATACCTCAAGTTATGATTGTTTTTTAACGCCTTAGTCAATTTTCTCCATATTTCTCTAGGCGCATATTGCAGGGGTGACTTTCAGCTTGGGGCGCATTTTGCATGTTGAGGTTTCATTCTTAAGACTGGGCGCATTTGATAGAGGCAATGTTTAGTTTCTGCCATGGGCGCATATGAAGTGTTGAGCTTCCAATTTCAACTTAGCTTGGGTGCGAATGGCAAGAGCCATTTTCATTCACACGTCTTAGTCAAAGACTCTTTCTTTCATGCTTTGGGCAAGCTTCGAATGGAGGCGCATATTGAAGTATGAACTTTCAGCTTTGACACTTAGCGATTTTCAATTTCCCACGCACTTTCCAGATTTTCTATCAAGGGCGCATATGAGTACATGAGCTTCTAGTTTGACATGGGCGCATATGAACCATCCAACTTTCATTTTAAGAGGGGGCGCACTTAGCATAGTCCTTCTTCAGTCTCAAGGGCGCGTATTCATGGTGGATGTTTGAGGGCGCATTTGGGTGGATCAACATCCATTTTTTTATTACTTCTGGCGCACTTTGCATTTCAGCCTTTCACGTTTAACCCAAGGGCGCATATTGGATATGGTGGTTCTAGCTTTGAGAGGGGCGCAAATGGTGTCTGGAGCTTCCACTCTTAACATTTGGGCGTATTCAATTTGGGGCGCATTTCATATGCAAAGCTTTCAATTTTTGTCCTGGGCGCAAATGAGAGGGTCTCCGCTTAGTTTTAATGCCTTAGAAATTTTTTTATGTTTTAACACCTTCATGTCCTGGGGCGCCTATGGAGGGGTCAACGTCCAATTTCCACTACTTAGCTTCTTCAAGACCCAGTTCCCAGGCGCATATCATGTCTTCATCTTTCAATCTTGTCCCAGGCGCATTTGCCAAGGCGTACTTTCACTTTAGAGCCTGGGCGCATTAAGCACATTCAACTTTCAATTTTGACACTTAAACGTTTTTAGCTTTCACTTTTAATAACTTGGGCGCATATCATGTCTTCAACTTTTAATTCCAAGAGGGGGCGCATATGAGGGGGCGCACTTTCAATTTGGTCAAAAGGGGCGCATTTCATGGGTCCTACTTCCATTTGTGTCATGGGCGCATATGACTGGGGTTACTTTCAATTTTAACGCCTTAGACAAATTTTCATGTTTTTGCTTTGGGCGCATTTGGCAGAGTCTACGTTCAATTTGCATCCTAGGCGCATTTGAGACCCAGAGGTTTCATTTTAGGTTGGGCGTATTTTACCACATCAAGAGGGGCGCATATTGCCTCATCAACTTTCAGTTTGCCAAAGGGGGCGCATTCAAGGGGTGCAACCTTTAATTTTGACACTGGGCGCACTTTAGCCATCAAGTGTTCATCTTTGGCACTTGGGCGCATTCCACATGGTCAACATCCAATTTTGACTAGGGGGGCGCATTTGAGATAGTCAACTTCCATTTTGTGACTAGGCGCATTTAGCATACTAAGCTTTCATTTTTGTCAAGAGGGGCGCTTTTGCAAGGGTCTACATTCAATTCCGACACTTAGAAAATTTTTCACCTCCGTTCAGCCTTCAAAGTGAGCCTTAATGCTGGATTTGAAATTTTATCCAATTTAGCAAATTTTATGCCCGTTGCCAGATTTGAGTTGATTTTCCGTGGTCAACCCTAACTCGCCTTGACTTTCTATTTTTAGAAAGTTCCTGAAATTTCGCGCCGTTGACTGGATTCTGACTCCTGATGCCTGATTTTCACTTTGCTTTGAATTTCGACTAACCTTTTCTGTCAGTGCCTGATGTCCGTTTGTACCTGCTATTTTTAGCAACCTGCTAAAAATAGCAACTTCTCAGAAAGTCTTCAAACTTCATGTGCCAGATGCCCGAAACATGGTGATTGCCATCGGATGCTGATTCTTCGTGAATGTCAGGTTCCGCCCTTGATTTTAGGAAACCCTAATTGACCTGCTAAAAATAGCAATTGTCTGATCTTCCATTCTCTGCTACTTCGTTTGTATTGAAATTCGCGCCAAGGATTGCTTATCACGTGCTTGACTTGTGCTTGCTGAGATCTACTGCTGACCTGCCAATTATAGCCGCTGCTGAGGTGACTTACTATTTATAGTAAGGGTCTGTTTCTGAGACCTTCCTTGCTCCGTTTGCTTGGAAATTTGGACAGTGGGCCCATCGCTGGTGAACTTGCCCGTGTACGCTGACGCCGAGATCAACTTTCTATTTATAGCCTGCGCCGAGAATATCTTACTAAAAATAGCAAGTTCTCCGATTGCCTTCAAATTTTGCCAGCAGACTCTCGAAAGGATGCTGATCGTGATGGGTACTTTAGTTTTGAACATTCTGACCTTTGACTCCTCATTTTTAGCGCTGAAGCTCGAAACCCTAATTTTATGCATGTCGCTCAGATGAGCTCCGTTTGACGTCGTTTCAGTTGCATGATGATAAACATGATTACGGCGTCAGAAATTTCTTGCCAAATGTGTAATACCTGCTAAAAATAGAAAGCGACCCGAAAAGTGATCAACCGGCTGTGATCAACCAGCTGTCAGATGATCTTGCATGTCACACTGCCCGAAAAATCTTGAAAAACCCAGAAAAATCTTCAACATGCACGCACTGGCTAAAAATAGTAAGTTTCCGAAAAGTGGTCAGCTCCATTTGCATGCCACATCGTCGCGAAGCTCTTGGAAAACCCAGAAAGAAAATGCCGACATGCGCTGAAAATATCTGCATGCAAACCCTGATATTGGCCTCCGAAGGCCGAATGCTGAAAATCATCATCATACTTTGCATGTCACATCACTGCGAAGGTCTCGAAAAACCCACAAGGAATCTCCGGACATGCGTTGAAAAACTCTGCGTTTAAGCCCTGAAAATTGCCTCCGAATGCAGAACTGCTAAAAATAGCAGGTTGTCAGTTTCTGCTCAAAATTTGCCAAAAGTGAATCTGAAGTGCTCGGAATACAATGAAGTTGCCAAAATGTGAAAATCTTACAAAAATCAACCCTAAACTGACACTTACTAAAAATAGAAAGATGGCAGAATTCAGTGAAAGTTCAGGGGTTGCTTGCTGAAAACATGGTAATAACTCTGCTAGGCTCAAAAGCTGACAAACCAACTCAGATTGATCTCAATATGACCTAAAAACGTGAAACCCTAATTTCAAGACACGAAGTCCGAACCTTCGTTGGAAACTGGCGTGAAAGGAGCGTCGAGCGAAGACGGAAGCGAAGAGCGAGAGAAAAGGCAACAAAGCCAAAAGACCAGAATGGAGCAAAAATTTATGGGTCCCCATTTTAGATGGGGCGATATTATTGAGTCACAATAGGTGGAAGATTTCGTGATCTTCCATCCGCCAGTGAAATAACCCGTTCAACGAACTGGTCTCGTCCTCCGAGCAACTCCCAATCTCCAGTACACCTTCCTCTTTCGGCTCCGTTAGCTTTCTTTCTTCATTAACATCTGATTCTCCTCTCGATTTAGAACCCGAAGACGCCAAATCTTCACTAACTGCCTGGTTCTTCAGATCGATAGTATACTTCCTCCCCTGACTCTCGATCGAGAGCGTATTCCTCTTCCAGTTGTGGTTTGCATTGGCAGCAATCAACCATCCCTGTCCCAATAGTGCATCGTACGCCTTTTTCTCCAGTGGGATGACAACGAAATTTAGCAAAAACTGTTGCGTGCCAATCAAGACTTTTTGTGCCATTAGTGTACCAAGGGGTTTGATGCCATGCTGGTCTGCTCCTACGGGCTGGAATGTCAAGGGCTAGAGGGTTGGCTTACCCAAACACTTCCATGTTTCCTCTTGCAGTACATTCACTCCCGAGCCTCCGTCGACAATGGCGTTAGATAATTTCATTCCCAAAATTTCCATCTCTACGACGGTCGGCTTCCTCCTGACACTTACTACGAGTAGCATTGGATTTGTGGCCTCTCCTGCTAGTTCTCTCGTACTTTCTATCAGACCCTTCTAACTATTGTCTTCAATGATATTTGTGAGTGCTACCCTCAGTTGGGGCATCGTCTGTAGAAGGTCTATTACCTTGATTGGTACGGTTGTGTGAAGTTCCTGCCATACTATGTTCTTCTTGGACTCCGACTGTAGCAACGTACTGGTGGCTTTAGAATTTCTTCGTTCATTCACCATTGCATCTTCTACTTTTGTCCTGGCTTCTTGGAATCTTTCTTTCTCCGTAAGAGGGTCCGGATAATTGGCCCTCTTTGACTGCGTCCTCGTAATTGCCAAGACCTCTTCGTCGGCTATCTCTAGTATGTTGATACCTTTCTGCTTTGGACAGTCGGTGTCTTCATGATCACCTGGACCACACCATTTGCATAACTTTCCCCCGATGCCTTGGCTGCTCTGGCAATCCCTTGCAAAGTGACCCCATTCATTACACTTCTGGCATTGGATCATGGGTCTACCTTTGTTGTCGTACTGAATTTTGCTTCTGGGCGTATTATTTCTCCAATTGTTACGGTAGCCTCTAGGGGATGCGTTGTTGCTCTGCGGTTTTGGCGGTGTGGTCGGAGGGGTTGACTGTTCTCCTTGTGTGAAGAACACTTGCGAACTCCTTGTTTTCAAGTTGTACGGGCACTCCTTGACGGAGTGTCCCTTAACTTGGCAGATGTCACAGAATAATTTTTTTGGGCAGTTCGCCTTTCTATGACCTTTTGTCTTGCATTCGGTACACCACAATTCATTCGCCTCCTTGGAACCTTCCTTGTCGGCTTTCAGTTCTTTCATCATCCGCATCATGTCCCGACGAAGAGCTTGTACAGTTGTTGATTCGTCTTCACTTTCCTCCGCACTCTCTTTGTCATCTTTCTTCTTCCCCTTCGAGGATGTCTTGTTCTCGCTTTCAATGTCCATCGCACGGTTATATGCTTCAGTGTACGAGGATGGCGGTACCACTTTCATTTTTCTTTGAAGCGAGGGAATCAATCCTTCAATAAACCATCTCTTCTTTAGGCCATCCGCTGGCTGTGCCTCAAGCTTTCCTATCAAATCTTTTAATTTCCAATTGTAGGTCCGCACGCTCTCGTGCTTTCCTTGTTTAGTATTGTATATTTCTGTGACAATTTCGCTATCATCTCGTAGGATTTTGAACTCCTGGAAAGCTTGCTTCAATGACCTCCATGTAGCTTTCTGTGCTTGATCCAATTCAGAGTACCAATCAATGGCACTATCTTTGAGTGTCGCTGGGAATGCTTTTAGCCATTGGTTCAGATCATCCTATTTGCTGGCTATCTAGATAGTTTCACATGTCTTACAGTGTCGTACTGGATCTTCTGACCCATTCCCCTAAACTTCGGCAGCTTTTGCCGCTCCGGAGTAGCCATCTTTCCCCACTATCCTCCTTGTATGTTGGACCCGATTAGATTGGTTTCCCCGCTACGTTTCGGTGCATCACTTGCACTCTTGGCCACGTACGAGTCACTCCCACGTCTTCCGTCAGTGTCCTCGACACCGTGAGTCTCCTAGGGTTCCTTTTGGTACTCTCTCTGCCTTGGGGTACTGAGCTCAGATCTTCCACTCGTCAGCCATTTGTCGTCGTCCAAGAGGGACAACTCCCGAAAACGTCTAATGCTACTACTTAATTCATCCTCGTTATATTCCTACGTACAGGGTGCCGAAGGGTTCTTCGTCCCTTCCTTCTGTCAAACTTTGGTGTGCTCGTCCAATGGATGTGTATTCTTGTCAGATTTTCATACGTTCTTTTAATACTTTGATTTATTTCAATTAAGTCCTCATCCAATTCCTTACCGGCTTACTTCAGTCCTCTTCACCGGTTTTCTTGTTCTTGCAGCCTGAGTGATCGCCGAACCTTTTCCTCCTGAGTCTCGTGCCCGTTAGGTACTCTATTCTTGTCTTTGTTCGACCGTACGGGCATTTAAAATTTGTTCAAGCGATCATTGCTGACTACTGGATGTACGTCTTCGGCTAGTGTCTCGTTCCTCTTCTTCTCGTTTGGTTCTCTCTTCGTAGTGCTGCAGTATTTGCTGTCTTCGGTGTTCCCGATTCTCTTCCTCTCGAAGGTCTTGTAGGATGATGAAGTGACGAGCTAGCAATCTGGGAATGCGATTCAGAAGGTGACCCACCTCGTCATTCACTTCCAGCCTATCCCAGATAACTTCTTCAGGGATCTCCCATCTGCGGGATTGCCTTCGTACATGATCTCATAAAGATATCTTCCACAGATTGACAAGATCTTCAGTCAATAGGTCTTCCCTTTCCTCATTAGCATCTACAGGCTCTTCCGCCAGTTGACCCATTACACTGCCATGACGAGTGATTCCCTAGTCCGCTCAGGCAACAATGCCAAATGTTTACTCCACTAATAGTATTTCAATACACTACAGAAGTAAACTAGATACACAATATCATTGGGCATGTAAAGTACTCACAGAACAGATGCATATGAAGCATTCGAGTCTTTTCATGTACTTGCAGTATTACATCATCATATTAGCACTACCCCCGACTACAAACCACACAACAATATAAATAGTTAACCGGCGTCAGTTGACAACACCAACCGTCGGCAACTGTCAAGTACCAACTAATCACGTGGACTAATCCCCCGAGTACTAACTAATCCCGAGGACTAAATCTTTAACAAAACAATATTTATTTATTCCATTTGTTAATTAACTATCTAGCGGATTATAGATTTCATTCTCTGCCAATAGAATCTTTCATTGACTTTCCAATCAAAGCTTGTTCCACCCCATTTATCCTCTTCCCTTTCCACAAAATTGAAGTCTCCTCCAATGATCCAGGGAATATCCTGTAATGTATAAAGCCAGTTCCACAGTAGAATCCTTTCCTTATAGTCATTGGGGGCATATATTGAGCAAACCCCAAATCAGCTTGCTTTTTTCTTGATGACCACCTAGATTGCCTTGTTACAAGGGGAAGTCTTGGAGCTATTCACATGTTGAGCCCAATTGTTTGCCATCAAGATTACATCATCCCCTTTGCCCTTTTCATGCTTGGTAACAAATTGAGTGGCTTCTTTCCATATAACCTTTAGGCTAGTTTCAAGGGTGAATCCAGTGGCCTTCACCTCTTGTAACAGGACAAAGTCTTTTTTTTTTTCTCTGTTAGAAACCTTCTTACCACATGCTTCCTATCAAGGGTTTCAAGCCCCCTTACATTCTAGGAAATACAATTAACCTCCATTAGGTTTGTTCATTGGGTGGGGGCCCTTTATCACTTCGGAAGTTGTCAAAGCATTTAGGAAGCCTTTTTTCTACTTCCACCCTTTTTGCATTAGGAGGTAGGATCCCATTGAGCTTCTTTCTTTTGTCTTTCTGAGGGTGGTTGAGATCTTTATCCGAAGGGGACTTGCCAGCCTCTAGGCCTTTCTTCTTCCTATATCTCTGGGTGTTTTTAACTATGACTTCCATGGGGGTCTCTTCTCCATCAGTGGTATCCTTAGCAGAGAGCAGACCTAGGTCATCTGCATAATCCATACCTGACTGTGATGCAAAACCATTAGAGCTCATCACTCCACCAAGGGGATTGGAAAAATTCATTGACATGTTAGGAACTGTGATTTCATGCACTTTCTCATTCCCAACTACAAATGATACAGTGTTGAAGGTGATAGGGTTCTCTAATTTGTCCTCCAGGCCATCGAGGTGGATATTCTCAAGGCCAACATCATTTCCTTCAATAGGTCTTCCTTCATGAACTGTATCTAGGTCATGAAGACCTCCCCTAGTGTCCAGGGTTTCACTTTCCCCTCTAGGGGATTGTATTACCTTCTCTCCACCTCCATCCAGGGGGCAACCTTCAATTTGATAATCCACCGCATTGTTTTCCTTGAAGAATTTAGAGTTAAAGGTGTAGATCTCTCTGCCTGATTTAGGGTTAGGGTCATTAGATTTTTTAAGTTGTCTTATTTTCTAAAGGGCCAATTGTTGGGCATTTAGTTTTATACTGCGTTCCGACTTACCTGAATTCATTAGAAAGTCAAGCTTGGGTTCCTCATTTCCTTTTTGGCAATCTTTATTCACTTTATTCCTTTGCCTTGTATTACAGTCTAATTCATGAAGAAGAGAGGTCGGGCTTTCTTCCACAGTTGGTACTGTTATATTGTTTTTCACAATTTTTATATTCTCCATCTGTGTTGAGTTATTCCTTGTTTTCTTATTGAGTTTAGGGTTTGATGGGGAGAACCTCTCATCAAGTTGCTGTGGAGTGGGGCTGAAATGAACAATATCCCCCACATTATTCACATCATTTTCCGCCCTACCCTCCATTGTAGAGGGCTGCTTCTTGTTATTATTATTATTATTGGCTCTGCCAGGGGTGGCCTTGGAGTTAGTTTTACTCCTAATTAATGCACAATTCCTTCTAATATGGCCTTTGCGCCTACACAAATAGCATGCATTCAACCCTCCTAGGGTTTCAATTTCACAACAGAAATTTCCAAATTTCAGTTGGATTTCTATAACCCCCGACAATTCCTTGCCTAGAGATAAGGATATCAACACTCGTGCATCAGAATGCGGGAGAAGGGTTTTAGTGTCATCAATTTTTAGGACATTCCCATATGGTTCCAATAGAAGAGGAACAAATTTCCACAGTCGAGGAGGGACATGTTTAACTATTAGCCATCTAGGGTTGGAGAGGGCCAAAACCTCCTCCTCCACAGCTTCCGGATTCCATACCAGGGCCTGAAAGACAACCATCCCGACATTCCAAAATTGCTTTTTAATTGCCTCCAATTGAGAATTATGATTATTAGAAAAGATGACATACAAACCCTCTTGCACATTGCGACAATAATAAAACTGCAGCCCTAGTTTCTTTTCCCAAACATTATTAAACCATTCTTCCATATATTTTCTTGCTAGAACCCTATTAGGGTCGACGGTCACAAAAAAGATGGCAATTTTCAACAACCTAGAGTCCTCTTCTGCAATTGCCTCATCTAGGGTATTATTAGGAATCAAGATAGCTTTCAAAGGAGTCAGGGAGTGCTTACCTTGTTTTTCTCCTCCATTCTCCTACCCTTCGTCGACTTCCCCGAGCGTGAATTTGGCACCCTTCGGCAATTGACCTCTTTCACCCGCAACAATATCACGAAAAGATTTG
>VDFB02121179.1:0-18839 GCA_007258455.2 Sequoia sempervirens
TTTTGTTTTCATAGGAGCTATATGTTGTAGGATGCATAGGGTAATTGTATGTGTTCTTGTAGAATGATCTAGGTGGTTAAATGTGAACTTCATTGTGAGCTCAATCATTAGGAAATGACGATAAGTTAAATATTTAGAATCGGTCAAAAGATGGGCGTGGTATTAACATATTGTTTATGTAAATGATGTATTAATGTGTAAACTCAATTATAGAAATAGCCAAAAAGGTTTAGTGTTTAGAAGATAGGGCAAGTGATTGCTTTGTGCAAGTGATAGTAATGATGTATAGAGTTTTATTTAAAAAGTCTTATACATTTCCTTCTTAAACTTGGAATGCAAATGAATGGTGTCATAGCACATGAAATAACTTATGATTGGGTGATGGTTGATTTGTATCATTCTAGAAAGACTTCATACCTTCCTTATGATGGTGTACTCACATAGATGGAAATTGGAAAGTATTTGAATCCTTACAATTGTCTCTCATTTAATTTTGATGTGATTAAGACAATATTTGTACCTTAATGATAGCAAGGTTGCATGAATTTTTAACTTTTGGTGAATTTTCAAGATTAATGACCTTAGAAGATAGATAATAGTCACCTTGAACATAACCTTTTTATCCTAAATTTTGTTTTATACATATGAATGACATCTTAGTATTATAAGCTTTCTTTTATGTAGAAAATGTATCAATGGTCAAATATTTGATCTAGTATGAACAGGGAAATTCAATTAGAAATGTTAGACGTGAAAATGTTTTATGAAATTCTATAAAGTAATTTATCATGAGTATGTTAACTCAGAAAATTCTAAGCATGATCAAAGTCAAGTGTGAATAATGAAGGTGAGCATAACTGAGATGTTAGAATTTTGGAGTATAATTGTTGACATACCAAGCTAGATTTGAATTCAAATCATTATGTTGTATTTATTTCTGGAAGTTATAATCATAGAAATACTAATGATGAAAGACAAGGATGATGCATTTTAAGCTTCAAGGTCAAATTACAAACACCCAAATGGTGTCAACTAAGTATGAATGAGGTATGTAAAATTAATTATTTTTCAAGTCAGCAAATTAATTGTCAATTCATATATATGTTTATCAATTCGGGTATTCATTTCATGGAGTACTAACAATTGAAAAAAAGGTGTGTAGAAGGCCAATGGGTGGAACAAGAGGTTCAATTAGGACCATAACTAGCTCACTTCTGATAAAAAAATAATATGATAATTATCGCATAAACCCCAAGTTAAATGTTGTGGTATAGTGTGAGTCATTTATCAAAATCTTATTTGTCATTTAATGAATGTAACTAAAAGGGAAAGTGTGAGATGTACATTTGGAGTCATAAAAGGGTGGATAGGTGAGCAAACCCATGAATGAATGAATGAGAGATTTTAATGACGTCCACGAGACCAAGCAGCCTAAGGGACCGAGAACCAAAAAGCTAATTGATCTCCAAACTATTTTCCATGATGGACCTTCTTTTATGAATTTTGACCAAAAAACTAGATGTCTTGCTGATCTTCTCCTCCTCAAAAAACTCGTGCAAATTGTCAGCCTTTAGGTTGGATAGGTGAGCAAACCCATGAATGAATGAATGAGAGATTTTAATGACGTCCACGAGACCAAGCAGCCTAAGGGACCGAGAACCAAAAAGCTAATTGATCTCCAAACTATTTTCCATGATGGACCTTCTTTTATGAATTTTGACCAAAAAACTAGATGTCTTGCTGATCTTCTCCTCCTCAAAAAACTCGTGCAAATTGTCAGCCTTTAGGTTGCTCTCATACTGGGTGCGGATGTCCCTATAAACCGTGCATTCCATGATAAAGTGCCATTTGTCTCCACCACCCCCTCATTACAAAAAGTGCAGATTTTATCCTCTCATACTTCCTTAGGAATTGTCCACCTACCCATCTCACATTTGAGATGGTGCGAGCTGGTCCTCAACTGAGAAATCATCATCCTTGCTTTACCTTTAATAGCTACTCCTAGGTAGGCTTTTTCATTATGCTCCCAAGTAGGGTTGAATTCTTTGACATAGTGAGTTTTCTTTCGGCCAATCGGGTTTGTCCACATGGCGGTCCTGAATTTATTTGCAACATACTTTTTTATTTCTTCATTGGTGTTAGGGAACTCATGCAAGCTAATATTCCATTTGTTTAGCCACTTGTTATTTTGCTTCATCCATGTTTTCTTCCTACGGTCTAAAACCCCTTCCACGACAATTTTGGGCTAGCGTTGATTATCCATGTTGTCCACCTTCTTTAGATAACTTAGCAACTGGCTTGTAGCCGAAGCCTCCAAAGGTAAAGTTCCCGATTCAGCCAAGAGAATATCATAGGGGATAGTAGTTTTGACTTTGAGGTTGCAAGTGATTAGATGTTTTTGAATTATTTCAAGTTGTCTCCAACTATGATTTGACATGCTACTTCCCCACACCTCACAGCCATAAAGAATCACCGGTGTGACCAACAAACCAAAGAGAGTCTTCTTGGTTTTCCAATCCCAAAGTTCAGCCTTCCTGCACCTGTTTTGGAGTAAGAAAGAAGCCTTCCAACCCCCCTGTATCCTTTTAGTTCTAGTAGTCTCCCAACTGAGCTTATAATGAAAGTCAATCCCAAGGTATTTTTATTCTTTCACTATTTCCAAAGGGTTACCTTTGAAAAGAAAGTTATCTTGTTTACTTTTCTTCCTTAGGGAAAAAATCATGACTTTGGTCTTGGAGGTGTTCACTTGCATCCCAACATTTTGGCAAAAGAGATCCAAGGCCTTCAAAAGCTCTTTCAAACCATGGGTAGTTTTTGATATTAGGATAAGATCATCGGCATACAACTTCACCACAAAACCAACCAACTAGATACCCCCCCCATTGGTTTTACTTAACCAATTTTCTAGTTTGTCAATGTATAACCCAAAAAGAGTGGGGGATAAGGGGTAGCCTTGTTTGACCCCTATGTTGCTACCAAAACATTCAGACATTTCATCACTTGTTCTGATTTTAGCCTTGACCTGCTCATAAAGCCTATGCACTGCAGCCCAGTACTCATCTGGAATGCTTAATTCATCCATTCTATTCCACAATTTGTCTCTAGGCACCGTATCAAAAGCTTTTTTAAAATCAACAAAGCAGTAAAAAGCTTCCTCTCCTTGTGTGTCCCATATTTTTTCAATCAAGTGTCTGAGAGTGATGCAATGGTCAATAGTTGAATATTTAGGCCTAAAGCCAGCCTGCCCTTTCGCTCTTTTTCCCTCTTTTTCTGCCCAACTTTTGATTCTATGCTCTAACATGCTCCCAAAAAGCTTGCCAAGGATAGGGTTGATCATAATTGTGTGGTAGTTAGATGGATTATTGATTTCACCACTTTTGTAGAGAGGGATGACAACACTAGTTGTCCACTCAATCGGAAAGCCGACACGAGTGACATCATTGAACATTCTTTTGATATGGGGAGCAAGAGTTTCAACTCCCCACTTAAAAAATTCAGCTTACAGCCCGTCAATGTCCAACGCTTTACCATTTTCCAAATTCTTTATACCTTGTCTAATATCTTCATTTGAAAAGAACTCCTTTGAAGTGCTGATTATAGGAGGTGAAACTTTCTCTTTGACCCTCTCATACAGACGTCTTGCATACTCTAACCATTGAACATCTGTTATGTCATTTTCAATCTATTTTCTCTTTTGTTGTAGCTCCCTCCAGAAACCCTTGGGATTGTTCAAGCATGTAAACAATTGAAATTCTTGTTGTGAGTACAATTTTGAACCCCCAACTCATGTACCTAGGATTAGGATACATCAAAAGGATGTTAAATTGTGATTTGGGCTAGTTTTTGGGGGCCTTACCTCTACTAGGGAATTTTTCTTCTGCTATGGTTGGCTGTCGTGAAGAGAGGAAAAAGGGAAGGACACATGACTGGGTGGTAATGGAGGAAGTGATCTGTTTAAGATTCTCATCGTTGTTTGCCTAAGAAAGAGGTAAGTAGTTGTGTTCAGTCTCTTAGCTATTGTGTACATTGGTTGTACTGGTTTTGTGAGATTGTGGAAATATGGATGTGTAAATCTTGTGAATTTTGGGTCATTTATGTGCATGCAAAAAAAATAAAAAATCTCTATGCTTCTTTCTGTGTCATGATGGGTCTTCCTTATAACTGTTGTCAAGACTTTGGATTGGAAATTTCATGTGTTGAAGGGACATGGTTGAATACCATTATATGTGTATTGACTGAGCCTCTTGGCTCAGAGTTTGGTGAGAGCCTCCATGACTTGATGACCCATATGGTAGGGTGGACAAAGAGTGTTTTTTCCATTGGCCTACATGAAACAAATTTTCTGGTTGATTTTATACATGCAAATCTGGTTGGAAACTAATTGCTAACACTTCTTGACACAAATATGAGGGACACCATATTCTTATTGAGAGAAGGGCTTGTAGCCAAGAGAGTGAGATTGTATTAGTTGTTTTATTGCACGGTATTATGGGAGTTATGTATGAGATGTAAATGGTCCTGCAATAAAGGTTTGTATGTTAAGTATGGAAAAAACTTTGTGCTATGTTATATGACTGTAATAGGAGTTACATATGAGGAATGAGATATCTATCTATGAATTAGCAAATGAAATTTCTTGCTATGTTTTTAATTCAAGAGATACATCACATGGCCATCCGGGCTTAGCTGGCACACTCTAAGCGTACACTGTTTAGGTGGTCGGGCCCACAACCCCTTTATTTTAGGCATTTCTCGTGACGTTTCCCGTTTCCGTTCACATTTTCCTTCGTCGTTTCTGTTCCGTTTCTGTCAACTTCGCCGTTTTTGTTTCGTTTGTGTCCACTTCAGCGTTTCTGTTCCGTTTGCGTCCACAGTTCAGAACCATTTTAGTTTTCGTTTCCAACATCATACTCTACTGTGGAAACTATAAAACCTGTAGGATTGGCCACTGTCTGAAAATTTAATCAACGATTAAGCAAACGAGCATGTCTTGTAATGTCTGGATCAAATCTTTTCGTTTCTATCTGCTGCTCGGAAGAGTATATTTATTTGATCTTTTAATCCCACATGCGGTATGTTAGGAAATCCAATGGAGAAGGGGACTATAAAATCTGAGTATCCTACTTACAATGTATGAAACAACGAAAAAAACATTAAAAAGAGTTTTAATATATTTAAGAAAAAAACCTTACATGCATTTTGTCTTTGTGACCTCAATGTCGAGAGCATTACTTTTAGTTTTTGAATTTAAGATTTTAAATAATTAATAAATGTATTAATATTAAAATTATAAATTATTTATATTTGTTAAATTATTAATATGTAATATTATTATAAATAAATAAATGAAACTTTTCAATTTTGTTTTTAAATAAATTTATTAATAAGATCAAATTAGTTAAAGAAAATAGACAATTAAAAAAATAATAAACAATCAATAATTATTATAATTAATTTTTTTATTAAAAATAATAATTATTAATTAAAAATTAATTTCGAATATCAATTTTAATTAAATCATTAAATTATAATAAATAAATAATTATTGATTATTAGTTATTTAAAATTAAAATTGATAAATAAATTACAAACAATCTACAACTCAACATTGTACATTTTGACAACATGATCTATGATTTTATTAAAAATTAATCCCGCAAAAATTGATCTATGATTTTATTAGAAATAAACAATAAATATTTTTTCTCCATAGGAACTAGGTAGAGTATATAGAACAAACTAATGAACCCATGATAACCTTCATTTTGATGTATTTTAGTTTGGTCTACCTTCTCTCCTTCATCTTGTTTGATTATTTTGAAGAGACCAAGGGTCATATCTATAGTGTAGTTCATTCAACCTATTGACTGGCCTGGTTGACAAGGCTTGACAAAAGCAGTGAAGTGATTGTTGCATTTAGGATCAAGCATGTGGGATGGTGTGGTGGCAATAGCCTAACCTATAGTTGAATAAAACACTAAATTTTTAGAATCAATGTTTAGAAGGCTTGATATTAGAAAGAGGTTTTAGTTTTAGAATTTTTACATGAGCTTCCTAGGGCGACCCATTTGTTATAAATTATGCATACTGCTAAATTTCCCCACTTATGAAGCATGTAGTTAAGATTATATTTCATAAATGAAGAGCACATCTTGTTGAAAGTATCCATGTGTAAAATAGAACCAAAATCATGAATTACTAAAAACCTTCATGGTCTAAACAAGGACTCAACCATATCCTTGTATCATTACCTACCACCTAGATACTTTGAGCCATCTACTCTTATTGACTTTGCATATATTTCTTTTTGTAGCTATCTTATATTTAAGTGGCGAAGAGATTTATTTGTGCAAATTAAAGAGAGGGCTAGTAGTCATAGCACACTATATGGTATAACCTATAGAGAATAAAGATGAAACTACAAGAAAACTAAATGTAGCTCACAATTAGTCATTTCCACCATATATTGATTTCTGGACATATAGTTGTAGATTTGTTTTATGTTAGATATACCCACAATAATAAAAGTAGGTGATAATATCCAAATTATATTAATTAATTTATAAATTGATCAATTGAACAAGGTTTACATTTAAATTGAGTAATCATTTATGGCTTAGACACATTTTTTAGAATACTCTGCATGGTTCATTCAATTAATGTGTTGTCGAATTTGTCATAGATTTTACATAACAATTTTATAGAGAAATTTCTATAATAATTTGAATACTTGAATTGAGATAGCTATCACAACTATAGTTTTTAATTATATAGACATCTTTGATACTAAAATGTTCCTTATCCATTTATTTAGATTTTGATTAAAGTTTGATCTAACATCTAATACCATACAACAATTCCTTCAAGAAAATGCAATTGGCAAGTACAAAGCTAAATTACATAACCTTAATTAACATCCATGTTGGTTGTGTCAATATGGGAACTTTGGAATGGGGTATGGACATCTATCAAAGCATAATGCATAGAGGGATTTTTCAAATTTTGTGGTTACAACTACCTTAGTAGTATCATCTACTTTTATTGTTGTGGGCATATCTAATATGATACAAATCTAAAACTCTATGGAAATCAATATATGGTGGAAATAACTAATTGTGAATGACATTTATTTTTCTTGTCCTTTCATCTTTGTTCTCTATAGGTTATACCATATAAAATGTCATTTCTACTAACCCTCTCTTTAGTTTGCACAAATAGATATCTTCACCACTTAAATATGAGATAGCTACAAATACAAATATATGCCAAGTCAATAAGTGTGGATCATTCAAATTATCTAGGTGTTAGGTAAGGCTATAAGGATATGGTTGAGTCCTTGCTTAGGCCATGAAGGTTTTTATTAATTCATAATTTTGGGTCTATTTACAAGTGAATACTTTCAACAAGATGTGCTCTTCATCTATAATATTATCTTTGTTTCATGCTCCATAAGTGGGGAATTTCAGTAGTATTAGGAATTTATAACAAATAGGTGGCTCTAGGCAGCCCACATCTTTCTAAGTCAAGCCTTCTATAAATTCTAAATACAGTTTTTGACTCAACTATAGGTAGGTTATTTCCATCACTTCATTCCACATGCAAGATTCCAAATGCATCATTTGCTTACCATTTTTGCCAAGTTTCATCAATCAAGCTAGTTAATGGGTTGAATGTGTAGACACCTAAAACTAACACATTATCATCACTTGATTATTTTACTCTATATTTGATTGAATACAACCCTAATTATTCAGTTAATTATCCCATCACATATCCTTATTAATTAAATAATATTTTATTTTCATCCACTATTCATCACTATTCACACACACCTATTTTTTAGCCTAAATCATTAAATTATCTTCCTCATGTAGTTCATCTTTGGTAAAAAAATCCAATTAATTATTTACCCAAGTCCTCCATTCCTTTCTCAAAAATTAAATTCACATTTTTATTTAGTGGGCTAATCCATTTAGCTTCTTAATCCTCCACTTGCACAATCTAATCCTAGTCAACTCATCTCAAATCATACACATTCCCCACTTGTGTACAAAGGCATGGGACCTTGTACATGTGACATGGCCTTGGTACCATGTCACATGGGTCAAGTCCTTGCCCATAAATCCAATCCAAGTTTAAATTCCTTTAAGGGTACTCCCAAGTACCCTTTCTATCTCATCCATCCAACTTTCCCAAGAAGAATTTGCACCATTGATTCTATCCTTAATACCTCTCTATCCATCTCCCCCAACCACCATTTGACACTTGTCACATCCTCCATGCTTGATATGTTTTAAGCCATTTCCATCTTTAGTCTCATCTTTCTATCCCAACCCTCCATCCAATCTCCCTAAAATCTATAAATGTAACCCTCACTTAGCTATTGCATCAACATGAACTTGAATGCAACCTTATGTTATTGGTACAAGCACTAACATTCAGCCATTCATGAGCACAACCACCATTCCGTGTTACAACAAAGGTTATTTTGGTTAAACCATTTTATGGTTCCATTATGATTGGTTGACTCTTATGCTGATTTTGAGTGAACATGTTTTTGTTTTGAGTAGATTATATTAATATTTTTTTTCTTTATCAAGCTCAAAATTACATGCATATAGAATGAACTATAGTTTAGTTACAAACCTTGGTCTCTTCAAGATAATAATAAAAAAATAGGGAGAGGAAGGAGCACAAACCAAACTACTTCAAAATAGGGGCGGTTTTGGGTTTGTTGGTTTTCTTTATATGCTCTATGTGTTTCCTATAGGGAGAAATTAATCACTATACAAATGAAAGATGGTTGATTATCTACCCAATTTTTTTTGTGTGTTTTGAAATGGAAGAGATCTACAACTCTGGAAATTGGTATATGATAATAGTCAAATTATTATCCTATTTATAACATCTTCTTAGTTTTGTGTACTAACAAATATGGGGTAGAGGGTAACATGATCCTTTGAATTGGATTCTACATAACAATTTATGTGTTGTAAGAATTGTTTCCATTCTTTTCATTTTTTACATTGGGATGCATATATTTTTATAATCAACAAACTCTTTTAAATGTCTTGCCAACATTAATACTATTACTAATATCGAACTTTTATAATAATTTATATAAATAAGAACATAAATAAGAAATATATTGTAATAGTTTCTCTAACAAAGGATTCAAAGTCACATGTACTACAAGGACTGTAAGATATACACAAAATGGAACTACATTGAAAATTTGTAGGAAAATTCAAGCAAATACAATTGGTAGATGCAAAACCAAATAAATGTGAAATCATAGACTATAATGATTGTAGGATATACACATAATGGATTTGTTGAAAATGTTTTAGAAATTTTCAAGAAAATCCAATTGGTAGATGCAAAACAACTTCCACAACCTTCACCAAAATCGTTGTTGGTTTTCTTAACATGAGAGATTTGGAGCAAGGTATGGACATCCATCAAAGTATAATATGAAGATGGATTTTCTCAAATGTTGTGGTTGTAGATTCTCTTTCAAAATCTATGCAAAATGTGGTAGGATAGACAAAGCTTGCAAACTATTCAAGACACAATGCCTCAAAGAATTGTAATCTCTTGGAATACACTCTAATTAGGAAAGTTGCATCACTACCCTCATAACAATCTCTCAATTTTTTATCAAGCCCTATAGGAAATTTATAACAAATGGGTGGCCCTAGGAAGCCATGTAAAAATTCTAAAAATAACACCTATCATTCTAATATCAATCCTTTTTAAAAAATTCTAAAAATTTAGCGTTTGATTCAACTCTTGGTAGGCTATTTCCACCACACTTCATTCTACATGCATGATGCTAAACGCAACAATTGCTTTACTTCCACATGCATGATTCTAAACGCAACAATCACTTTACTACTTTTATCAACCAAGCCATTCAATGGGTTGAATGAACTATAGTTTATTTATGACCCTTGGTCTCTTCAAAATAGTTAGACAAGATTAAAGAGAGAAAGGAGCACAAACCAAACTATTTCAAAATAAGGGTTGTTTTGCATTCATTGGTTTGCTTTATATACTCTACCTAGTTCCTGTTGTTAGAGTAAAGTAATTAATTAAAATTACTGTCCTCTTAAGACTTCACTTTATGCACATATATTAGTCATTTAATAATTAACATTAATTATTAAATGCACTCACCTTAGGGTTAGGTTTTCCTTTCCGTTTTGATCTCCTTTTATAAGGATTGATCTCTTGTATTGTATTCGATCCTTGATGTTTTTTTTTCAGTCTGATAATACATTCTTGCATATTGTCAGAGCAAAACCCTTGTTTTGTTTCCTACATATTTCTTCCTTGTGACAGGGTTTTTTGCATGCAAGTTTCTTGGGCTTAATAGATTTGTTTTTCATCAAATCTTACACCTGTGGGGAGAAATGATTACTATACACATGAAAGACAATTGATTATCTACCCAGTATTGTTTTGTGCTTTATAGAAATTGGTAGATGCTAATAGTCAACTTATTATCTTATTTATAGCATTTTCTTAACTTTGTATACTAACAAATTTATTTAAGGTATTGACTACTACACAACAATTTATCTGTTGCAAGTATTGCTTCCATTCTTTGCATTTTTACATTGGAATGCATATATTTTTATAATTAGCAAACTCTTTTAATTTATTTAAAAATATTAAATTCCAAAAACTAAAAATAATGCTGTGGACATCGAAGTCATAAAGGACAAAAGACGTCTAAGTGTTTTTTTAAAATGTAATAGAACTTTTTAAAAAATGTGTTAATCGTTGTTTCCTATATCGAATGATAGACACCATTCGTTGAACTCAGTTTATAATCCCCTTCTCCATTGTGTTTTCCCATGCAACGCAGGTGGGATTAAAAGATCAAATAAATATATTCTTTCGGGCAGCAAATAGAAACGAAAAGATTTGATGCAGACGTTACAAAGCATGCTTGTTTGCTTAGTCACCGATGAAATTTTGCAGACAGTGGCCGACTCTACATGTTTTATAGCTTCCACAGTAGAGGATAATGCTGGAAATGATAACTAAAATGGTTCCAAACCGTGGACCCAAACGGAACAGAGCGGCGAAAGTGGACGGAAACGGAAAAAAAACGGCGAAGACAAATGTGAACGGAAACGGAAAAGGTCATGGAAAATGCCTAGTTTAAAGAAGTTGTGGGTCCGGCCACCTAAGCAGTGTACGCTTAGAGTGTGCCGGTTAAGCCCAGCCCACATGGATTGGAAATAAACTAGCAATTGCACCTTAGTGTGCAATGGGTACACCGAAGAAGTGTGGAAAGTCAATTAAGATAAATTTTAATCTATTCTTCTACTATATAAAACTATAATAATTATTAATTATAAATTTAATCGTTTTATGTAATCATTTTTATTTTTAAATATAATTTATAATAATAAGTATAAATAAATTAATTATAGTTTATTTTTTATTATTTAAATATAATCTACATTTCATATAATGAACTTATAAATAAAAATATATATATATATCAAAATTTACCTGAAACAAATTATAAATCAAATATTACATTAACTAAAATATAAAATAAATCTTTCAAATAAATAAAAATAATTATTTAAAAAAAAAAAATGATTCAATATTTTTCAATTGTAAAGCAATCAATAATAATTTTATACATCACTACTATCAAAAATAATAAATAATTATCATATTTATATTAATCAAAATTTGCCTTTAACAAAAATAACTCTTCAATATGATCTCTAATTTCAAATTATATATTTTTTAAATTTAATTAAACAAAATAAAATTTCAATTTGACATCTCAATCTATATTAATTTAAAAAAACTTTTTAATACCTATAAAATTGGTAAAAATCATTTAACAATTAAACAGGCAATCCGTGAGATTTTAGGATAAATAAGAGGAATTACGACGGACGAAGGCACAAGATTTGTAGGGTATTAAGCCTGCAAATGCCAAGAAAAGTCTTTAATTAATTTTGTAATGATTTGGACGTGGAATATATTGATGTAATGTTTAATCTATCCAGCATAAGTTCATTATATTATTTAAAGATAACAGTTTTTATATCATTTTGTGGTCCGCAAAGAATTGCAGGTGCTATTGACAGGTGGAAGGCCAACATGGGATTTCCAAATTACGGTGTTTTAGGTATTCGAATATACAAGGACGGAGAATTGGCGGTGAAGTTACTTCGGCGGCGTACGTTGTTTCAAATGTGACAGCAGCGAAAATCGGCGGCGAAAACTGGCGAAAAGTGATGAATGGCTGAGAATCGTTTAATGGTCGGCAAAGTGATATCAACCAATGATTTGACATTTTAGCTTTAGATGATGGACTGGCGAGAAAGTAAAGCGGACTGCGTGCAAAGCGGATGCCGTGAAAAACGGATGACGTGAGAAGCGGTGATCGTGGTGCCGTGAAAAGTGGACGGAATATCGAACGATGGGCAAACATTCGTTCGTCTCCAGGATGGCTTTAGCCATCGATTTTAAAAAATAGTCTGGCGCAGTTCATAGTAGGATACGCCTTCGGCGTAAAATATATGGAGTAATGAATAGTGTGTGTAGCATTTATTTTACGTTCAACTCTGTGTAAGGTGAAAAATCTTGTCACTCAACCCCACTCATTTGAGATAGTTGATAACCTCCGTCAAAAGGAGTAGTAATGTGTTAGTAGATAGATCTTGCAAGGAAATTAAATTAATACTAATAAATAAAAATGCCCTTCTGGAAACCACTCGCACCCACTTAAAGCTGCATAAATATTTTATGTAATACTTTAGGTTGTGACAATTGCTGTAAAACCTGAGGGAAGAATAGTGCATGCTCATGATACTGATTGTCATAATGGGTTTAAAAATCTGTAAGCAATCTTCTTTCATTTATAAACGAGGCTTTTTTTTTTTTAAAAGTACTCTGTGCTACTATAAAGCTTCAGTAACCCCATTACTGTGAACACAGTAAAAGTTGCCTATAATAAAAATTTAAAATAAAGATAAAAATAAAAATTAAACACTCTACAATCTGCACTGTTCTTCTGATGGTCGCCCTATCCCCTACCTATGCTTTTCATGTGCTGCTCTGGAAGAGTGGTTTTAAGCATAATAAAAATTAGAAGCAGAGGTATACGAATAGCCCTTTCAGGCGTTAGGGTTTTTATTTCCTCAATGCAGGACGTTTAAACAAATCTCAACCGTTCATCATTTTCGCCACCTGCAAAGAAGTATTGAATGGCTATCTTGCATCTGTATCAATGCAAGACGATTAAACGAGTCTCAACCGTTCATCATTTTCGCCATTCTTTTGGCTGCTCTCCATAGTTTTTGCCAGTTTTTGGTTATCGCTCCACTTAATTCTCCGTCGTTTTTGCTGCTTTCTCTGCCAATTTTGGTTATTGCTCCACCAAACTCTGCTTTCTTACCAATTTTGGGTATTGCTCCACCAACTCTTTCTCGTTTTTGCTGCTTTCCCTGCCACTTTAGGCTATAAATTTTCCTTCGCTGGTACAACCATTTCACCACTCCAATTTGGCAAACTGAAGTTTGGCAAAGGTTTTAGAGTATTTGTATTAAAATGAAAATTACAGCCAAGTTCCTAAAATTAAAAATGGGTTTTAGAATATTTTTATTAAAATGAAAATTACGACCAGTACTCGATTTCATAGATTGGCTCGAAAAATAAAAGAAATAAGAGCTTATTATTATAGGGATTTCCGCATGGGAGAGGTTAGTAAAAATAGGGAGGAAACAAGCTTTTCTTTTTATTTATTTATGCTAGATGTACGTGTACCTACATTCTCTAACCCATGGGAAAAAAAAAAGCTAGAATAAAAAACAACAAAACACCCCCCCTCTCTCTTAAAGTAATTCTTAGATTAAAAAAAAAAAATATATATATATATATATATATATTAGAATTTAATTGATTATGGTATCTAATTTAAAAATAGAAATATAGGGTTATAATATTTGTTTGTGATTTTTTTTATTTAACGAAAAGTAAATAAAAAATCTTAAATCTTATATGCTCTCTCTATATATTTATTTATGTTACATTTGAAGGTTAGAGATTTTTGTTTTTAAGTTATATAATATAGTAGTATAAAAATAATAGTATTAATTAAGTGTTAATTAATTTCATATAGGTGAATTATAAAGTAAAGGCAGAAAAAAAAAGGTTCTCATTAAATAATTATCTTTTGTGGGGTTTGAAATTATTTATATATATATATGGTTATTACTTAAAATAGAAATGAAGAACCAATAAATAAAATGAGAATTTATATGAAAAAAATTGTTAATATTGAGCACATTTAGGTTTAATCATTATGCTCTTTTTTTTTACCTTAAACATGTATCTATATAATAAAATTACAATATTAATATATATTATTTAATAAAATTTTATAATTTACAAAATTATATAGTTTAAAGATATTTTATAATTTTATTTTTAAATTATATATATATATATATTTCTTTGTTATTTAATTTTTAATTGTCATGTTATTATTGATGGGTATTGCTTCTTGCTTATTTATTTATTTTGGGTAAGTGGGAATTAGATTTTTGACCACGGTGTCTCTCATCCAACATTAAAACCGTTATTACGTATCTATGGTTCAAGCCTCCTTTCAATAATAAATTAAATGAATTAACTCGCTTTCATCTTATTGATATTTAATAACATTAAAACTGTTATTACGTATTTGTGGTTTAAGCCTCCTTTCAATAATAAATTAAATGAATTAACTCGCTTTCATCTTATTGATATTTAATATCTTATATGCATCCAAAAGTCTCCCTAGCAAAATGAATAAATTAAATTTGTTTGGGTTAAGAATGCAAGGAATATGTTCTTTCCTATGGAGAAATATTGTGGTGATACAAGGTGATGAACAATGGGAATCTAATTTGCTTAGCCTAGTAATCAAAGTATTCCATCTTCACCACTCATTGTAGTATGATTTAAACCTCGATATATAACCATTCTAACCTTGTTATGGTGAGGCATGCATTCTAACACAAGTAGCCCTATGAGTCTTCCTATTAGTCTATTGCTTTGGATAAGTGGGTAGCTACCCTCAGTAAATTGGTGGACAATCAAGAGTGTTGTAGGTTTGTGTGTTCTAGTGTTTATCTTAATAGGGGTATTGATGTGGTTAACGCCTTAGTTAAGGTAAGATCTATATTTGAACCCTATTCTAGTGTGACAAAAATTAACCATTTGAGCCTTGTTGGAAAAAAAATTGAGTCGATGATTGTGTTGACTTGTAATGTTTGAGGGCATGACATAATGACCCTCTTGAATTATATCATCATAGCTTATGAGTGTTCCCCAAGCCTCTCAACAAGTCTTGCTATCACTTGCCCATCACCAATAATGTGTCCTTTTTATCAAAATTATATTTTGTGGGAGCTCATTATAATAGCCAAATTTTATATTTCAAGTACTCTATTGAGACACAGGACAAGTTAAGCCTAAGAAATTAATGAGAATTTCCAAAAGCTTGCTCTTCTTCCATTGACAAATGCACGTTACATTTCAACGAACTAAGTGCATTTTGGAGGTGGTGTATTTGACAATGTCATAGTAGACAAGAATGTGTCTCATCTTGTTACCAAGTTGTATTCATCTTGGATATGGAGAGAAACATGTGTTTTTTTATGTTGTGGAGATTTGATTACAACAACAAAAGGTGATGTGGATGTCTGCAAACATAATAGGATGATTTTGTTCAATCTTATTGAAGTGGTGATTTAGCCATAGTGGAATAGCTATCAAAGGCATACCCATAAAGTCTACACCAAGAGAGAATGGACATTGAAACCGAAGGGTTGAAATGAAATGAAATATTTTAATGACGTCCACGAGGCCAAAGAAGCCTATGGGACCCAAGAACAACACAAGAACCTCCCACAGAAAATCCCTAGACAATTTGTAGACAACGTTTGAGATCAGCCCTTCTGCAGTGAATTTTGATGATGAAGTTTGCAGTTTTGTCCATCCTCGACTCTTCAAACAAGATATTTAAATTATCAACCCACAACTTTGTCGACATTAAGGGCAACCGAGAAATGATATTTTGCATGGCAGTGAAATCAAGGCATCCATGAAGTTGTAAAGGAGCTAATAAAGTGAAAGCTCGATACCGTTGAAATATTAATAGGGGGAGGGATGAATGCACTACAGCTATCTGCTAATCTCATGGAAAAAAGTGTCCTTAACCACCATATGGCATTGTTTACTTGGCTGCTAAAAAACATTAGTTTTGAAGGAGAATTCGTGAAGGAGTTGGGGGAGCTGCCAAAAAGAGGAGACTATCGATGAGAAGATGGGGAGGTCTCTCAACGTGCATTCGCGGACGCCTTTGCTCATAGAGGAGGTTAGATGTTTTCCTTTTTATGGAGCTTTGGGTACAAGTAACAGTGAACCGTAGCTTTATACAGAGTCATATATTGTAAATAGAATGATATGGGACTGTTATTTTTATAATGTATTATCCAATATGACACCTAAACCATGTATATTGATCATAACTATCCGTAGACATGCATATCACCACATAGAGTGGTTTATACCTATTATTTTAGGTGGTTATCAACTTCTGTCGATTATTTGACTTTATTGCAGGAAAATCCGTTGAACAGATTTGATTAAAACAAAACGTACGCCGCCGAAGTAGACATTTGTCTGACATTTCTTACTTTATGTTGAAATGAAATGAAAGATTTTAATGACGTCCACGAGACTAAACAGTCTATGGGACCAAGACACAACTTAATTTTCTTTCATGCTCTTTTCTAAATCAAATCTCCTACTATTGATTTTGACTAGAAGGGCATGTGCAGGATCATGGTATGCCAAAAAGTGGCAATGGAGAAAAAAATACGTGTTTCTACGACTCAAAAACGTGAAAATGGTGAGTTGACTTTTTGGGGCTCGGTAGTCGAGGTAGAGCAAAAACTTAGATTTAAGAATCGGATATCCGATTTTGTTGACATATATATATATTATATTTCGGGCGACCAAAACTCATTTTCACATTTTCATTCGGCTTAACCGCGGCGGGCGCACAGTGGAAAGCGCAAATCAGATATCCGATTTGAAAACCATCTCCAACGGGTAAAATTCTTGATTTTTTATTTGCTCTAATCAAATTTTCAATTAGATTTGTTTAATTTTAGTTGATTTTTTTCAAAATAGGGTTTTTTGGTAGATTTTTTATGAAAAATTTGAGTTTAGCATGGATTTTGATGAAAATTGAATGTTTGCAATGGATTTTCACTTAAAAATAGTGTTTTTTATGTATTTGGATTAAAAATTAGAGAATTTTATTAATTTTTGTTAAAAACTAGGGTTTTTGTTGGATTTTTAAAAAAAACTAGGGTATTTTTATACTATTTTCATTTATATTGTCTGATTTTAATTAGATTGATTTGTTTTTATATTTAATCAGGCATTAGCATTAAATTGTTTTGAATCTTGTAGAAAATTTATGAGCTTCATGACCTTGTGTGACTTCACTAATACCCACGTGAGATGTAGTTGTAGACTTATGGCTTCCTATGTTGCAATCATAGCCAATGTTGAGCTTGATTCTTATAACTCTTTCACTCAACGTATTATGTCTACCCAATCCATCTTATATTCCCTCCCTAGTCCTACATTACCCATGTCTTTTTTGTAACCTAACATTTATGTGGACTTGGCATATGTTATTTCTAAGGTCCCCAATGATAATCTAGAATAATTGGATAAAGACCTACAATGAATTCAACAATTCTTAAGCATTGAACCTTTGGATGGAGAAGCAATCCCTCTTTTGGATAGCATTGGGAAGTTGGTAAATGATTAGGAAGGGATAGAAGTGTTACGTAGCCTAGCTAATATAGTAGATTCTAATATTCCTTTGGTAGCTAGTTTCACGAAATTTTTGACTAATGCTCAAAATCCTTTTGGAAAATAAGTTTCCTCTCCCACAATAATGCCTTCTATTCCCAACTTTACACCTCCAATCATAGCATCAATGATGGAATATAACAATGGTTTAAACTCAAGCTTAGGAATTTCTAGTGGAAATTATAATAGTTTTGTCCCTTCACCTATAACACCTCCATATTCATCACCCCTCCTAAACATAAAATATAATATCCCACCATTCCTCCATACTAGTTCACCATACTTGAAAAACTCTCACAACATGTGGCCCAATGATTTTGTGATAAATCAACTTTTTTATTTAAAGCATGAGATTATTACAACAACAAATTTCAAACTTAAACCAAAATCAAACCAATAGTAAACATCCAAAATACCTTACACATAGTTCATTAATGTTCACTATTTTAAATACACCTATACTACAAAACATTGAAATACCTCCTTTGCTGAAAGTACAATGGTAAAAATATCCTAATAACCATTTGTTAGTTTTTACTACCTTGTGTAGAGACTTTATTTTTGAAGATTCACTCATAGTGAAACTCTTTTCTAGATCATTGAAAGATATGGCCTTGGATTGGTTTTGTTCATTGTCAAACAATCAATTACCTCCTTTACACAACTCATTAGTGATTTCCTCCAACACTTTCAAGTGAACATCAGTCCTCAAGTTACATTAACAAATTTAGTTCATTGTAATCAAGGACCTAAAGAGAAAATAAAAAACTTTATGAAATGATACTAATCCCTTTATTTGAAATTCTCCTATAGTCTTCAAGATGTTGACATTCAAAGGGTGTTTATAGGTAACTTACAAACTAATATTCAAGATAAGAAATCGCTAATGAAATATCCATCCTTAACACATTTTTGTATAA
>VDFB02121181.1:0-55038 GCA_007258455.2 Sequoia sempervirens
GCCAAGGGGTCATTAGAGCTAGCCACACGGTTCTACTTCTACTTTGTAAAGGCAATTTACACGTATGCCATCTTCAACTTTAGGGGCCCATGCAACAGAGGCTAGGGGGAAATGCAAGTTGACAACTGATGCTCCAAACCCAATAGCTGAATTATTCAATGTGTAGATGAAGGATGATGCTTGTAAGGAAGCTAAGTTAGTTGAACGACCTCCTACACTAATCTTGAGAAGAGGATAGTGCAAAACTTTACAGATCTTTTCAACAGTTAGAAAAACTTAAATAGAAATAAACATAAATATCATGCATACCACAACACAGTGATTTACATGGGGGAAACCCTTTCGGGAGAAAAACCCTACACTCCAAAAGCCACCCAGTATATCATTGAAAATCACAAAGATTACAATATACTTGCAAAGCAAGTTTCTCATAGGAGTATCACCAACCAGAGATCCAGAGGCAACACGACCGTTATTAGACTCTCAGAGAATACATCACAATACACAACCGTAATACAATGCCCTCATAAAATAGGGTTGCCTTCTAGGGCAAGTTGAGCCAACAATATATCGACCGTTAGATTTGAGACCTAATGATGAACGGTCCAGATTTACAATAATAAAATATACATAAAATTTAGCTTTTGGGGGTGTTACCCTTGAGCCCTTTTTTAGGCGCACAACCCCTAGACCCCCTGCCGCGGGGATGATCCCCCCTGGACCCCTTACACCCCCCCGCACATATGTATCAACAGTACCTTATGTAATTGCAAGGTTGAGACACATTTTCCCAACAGTGCAAATGATGCCATTGGTAAATTCTTCTTTGCCAATGGCATTCCATTCCATTTACTCAATCTCCTTATTATAAGGAGGTGATGGCTATGGTACCAAGTGTAGGACATCATATGCGTCACCAGGGGAGACAAAATTGAGGACCATAATCTTGGATAAAAACTATTCCAAGATAAATGTGTTAATGGAAAAAATGAAGGAATGTTGGGTGGGAAATGGATGTAGTATTGTCATGGATGGGTGGATGAACATTAGGCATCATCCACTTGTCAATATCATTGCTGCATGTTTAGAGGGCCCATATTTTCTTAAGGCAATTGATTGTTCAAGGCATTAGAAGGATGCTATTAAGGAGGTCGGGCCACAAAATGTGGTCCAAGTAGTGAGAAATGCGGCCCATGTGTGTAGAGCCACAAGTAGATTAATTGAGGTAGCTTATAGACATTTTTGGTGGACTTCTTGTTGTGTGCATTCCATGAATAATGCACTCAAGGACATGGGAAAGATTGATTGGATCAAGTTAGTGGTCAATGATGCTAGAGATGTGCAGATGTTTATTTTCAACCACCACACTTCACGCAAGTAATCCTTCATGATCTCTAAGAAGGAATTCTGAAACTTGTCGCAGACTAGATATGCATCCTATTTCATCTCTCTGGAGAGAATGAGAATGCTGTTGCAAGAGGCATTGCAAATCAATGGTCGATAGCAAAATGAATTGGTGGGCTTGACCATGGGAGTTTGAGTCCAACAGTCTAGTGATGAGGAGTTTGGGGATGATTAGAGGCCTCAATTTCACTCCATTTTGTTATTTTGAATATTTTGATTTTTTATCATCTTTATACTCAATGTAGTCATCATTATGGAATGTTGAATATAATATAAATTTCGAATTTGACATTTTCATTGTTCAATGTTAAATTGTTAATGTTCACTTTAAAGTTTAGTTGTTTCTAAGTTTTAACTATACTAGTTTACCAAAGTTTCATTTGTAATTCTTATATATCTTTTTATAACTATTTTTTCAAGTAGAGATAAATCATTTATTTCTTGCTTCCAACACACAGAATCTTCTCACTCTTATACATCTTCAAGGGAGATGACTTATTCAACAGACACTTCACAAAGGAGACAACTCTCCATAACAAGATACCTTTTCATAACATATTTCTGTCCCTTTAATGAATTGCTGCATTTTATATTATTAATGCTGTTTTTTTATCTGATATAAATTGCTGTCCTTTTGATCACACCTTTTGAATTTTTGTTTTCTTTTTATAATGATTGCTGACATGCTTTTAAATTTAACTAACTCATTTGTCTTAACATATACCCATGGGAGGTCAGCCATTAACATCTCTTTATCAATACATGGAGAGCCTGGGTATAAGTAATTTGATTTTAATTTGTTTCTCTTCCATAAAGGCTACAAAGATGGGGAGATTTTCTTTAAAACAATCCATATATACTTTTGTTTTAATCTTCAAAATTGCCTTGCATTCCCTTGTTTGCTCGAGTATATAAATTGCTGCCTTATGATGATACCATTGCTGTTATTCTAAATCTACTCTTGGATGGAAAATGATATTTCATTTAATTCCCTACTTTCATTTCTACTCTCTTTTATATTCATCACTGCCTTTCTCAAATTTTGGCTTTAATATTGTGGGGGTTCAAAATGCCATTCAAATTGTGACTGGTAATGCAGCTGCAGATGTGGCAGCTGGTAAACTTCTAATTGCGAGGCATTCGACATTATTTTGGAGGCCTTGTGCTGCCCACAATCTTGACTTGCTCCTTGAGGACATAGGGAAACTAAATTGGGTGAAGAATGTGGTTGAAGGTGGAAGGGATATCACGAAGTACATCTACAATCACGCATGGGTCCTAAGTCTCATGAGAGAGCACATTGATGGTAAGGATCTCATGCGATCAAGAGTCACACGCTTTGCCACCAATTTCCTCATCTTGCAAAGTATTTTAGCTACATGTTCAAGTAGTTGATGTCCTCATGTCTAGTATTGGCAATACCAGATTTTACCAAGACCATTTGAGGTGAAGTGTGATGCTTCAAGAGAGGGCATTGGGGCGGTATTGATGCAGGAGAAGCACCCTATCGTATTTGAGAGTAGGAAGCTAAGAGGTGTGGAGAAGGGCTATTCTATATATGATAGAGAGATTTTGGCTATCATGCATGCATTAGCCAAATTCAGACTATACCTAGTAGGGGGCAGATTTATCATCAAAATGGACCATAATAGCATCAAATATTGTATGAACTAGAAGGATCTTAATGATAGGCAGTAAAAGTGGGTTAGTAGACTATAGGCATATGATTTGACATTGTTTATGTTAAAGGGAAGAAGAATGTAGTTGTTGATGCACTTTCCAGAAGGCCACATTTGTGCTCTTTGGTTGAGATCGCTGCTGATCGGAGGGAGTTAATTTCAGAAGAGTATGCTAAGAATTCTTAGGCAGTAGGGATCATAGAGGGCACTATTCATGATGACAGGTATATCGTGCTCAATGAGTTGATCATTTACAAGGAGAGGATCTACTTGGTGCCTACTTCGTAGCTTAAGGGGAAGATATTGAGAACATTTCATGATGCACCCATGGCTGGTCACCCCAGATTCATCAAAACCTACAGGGAGATTCGGGAAAGATTCACTTGGAAGGGACTTAAAAATGAAGTCCTAAGTATGTGGAGAGTCCTACTTGTATTTTATGCTTCTAGATTCGATTGTGTGTAAATTTTTAAACATCAACGTTTTGGATGACACTCTGTGATCCATCATCAGGATGCAGAGAGAGCATGAGGAGTAAAAATGATGATGGATCACAGAGTGTGATCCGAAACATTGATGTTTAAAAATTTACACACAATCGAATCTAGAAGCATAAAGTACAAATATATTCCAGATGGATTGTGGAAATATCATATCACTAACTGTCCTACTTGCTAGCAGAATAAGAATGAGTACTCTTACCTAGCTGGTTTACTTCAGCCCTTGCCCCTTCCTAATAAAAAATGGGAATGCATCTCCATGGACTTCATCACTGGGTTGTCCAAGGTGCAGAACAAGGATTGCATATATGTGGTGGTTGACAGGTTAACCAAATTTGCACACTTTTTTGCTATTTCAGTGACATACACTGCAACTCAGGTGGCTGATTTATTCTCTAGGGACAACAAGAGAATAGTGAGTGATAGGGACAACAAGTTCATAAGTCTATTTTGGTAGGAACTTTTCAAGTTGAGTGGGATAGAGCTCACTCCCAACACGAGCTACCACCTACAGATGGATGGGAAAACGAAGATACTCAACAAATGGGTGGAGGGGTATCTTAGGAACTATGTATTAGGGCAGGAAAGAGCTTGGAGTAATGGCTGCATATTGGTGAATACTACTATAACTCCACTTATCATGTCCATTGGGATGTCACATTTCATCGCTCTTTATGGTCCATGAGGCACCTAACTTTGAGATTTGTTGTAGGAAAGTCATGATGTCATGAAATATTTGAAGAACTTGCAACAAGCTCAAAATCAGCAGAAGTTGTATGTTGATCAGCATCTTGTGGATCACACTTTTGAAGTTGGGGACATGGTGTATTTGAGGCTTTAGCCTTATAGACAGTCTTATCTCAAGAAGACTGGTGCTGAGCAACTTAAGCCCAGATTTTATGGTCCTTTCAGGGTGTTTAGGAGGATTGGAGAGGTCGCCTATGAGCTTGAGTTACCAGCTAGCAACAAGATTCATAATGTTTTTCATGTATCTAGGCTTAAGAAGGCGTTAGGACACAATGTGGTTCCTTCATCCGAGTTGCCACCTCTTGATGAAGAGGGTAAGTTGATTTTGATTCTTGAGGCCATTATAGATTCCAAAGAGTGGACTCTTCGGAGGAGGGTTATTAAGGAGTATTTGGTCAAGTGGTGGAACTTGCCCCATGGAGGATGTGACTTGGAAAGATGAATAGATTGTATAGCAACTAGAGTTGAGATTGTTTGAGGACAAGCAATCTTGGGAAGGGCGGACTGTAATGTCCCCTTCCTAGCCTATTCAACAGTTGTGGTAGAGTTAGCCTATTCAGTTATTCTCATAGGCTAATAGAGTTTGTTTAGGGAACTTTGGTGACCGTTTATACAACATGGTGTGGTTGGGAGTTGCGTATTGCCCTTTTCTGGAGTGTTTTCGGAGTTTTCTTCCAAACTTAATATTTTTAGTGAGTCAGTTTTGGGTACCAACGAAGCCAGTTGTCATCCATCTATTTTTAGTAGTGTTGGTGTGAGTAGTTGATACCGATATTTTAATGTCATAAGGGGACATTGTAATTTAAAAGTAAATCATTTTATTTCCCAAGAAGGGGTCGTGGGTTTTCGAGAGAGCTATAAAAGGGCTCTTGGAGTTCATTTTTCTCTTATGCTGGATTGAATATGGACTTTGTTCTTGTTCTTGGAGGAGTTCATTCTTCTTGGGGTTTGTGAGGACGGAATCCCTTGCAAGCAACATTCTCTACATTGTTGAGAGATACAATCTGGAGAATATATTGGTGGCTACATGTAAGATCACAGCTGGGCTACATTGATGTTCATTTCTTCTTTTCTTCAATCATCAGAGCTTTGCATTTCATAGTCTATTTGTCAAGTTGGATTGGAGGAAGACATCTTGGAGTTTCTTGTTGTTGTAAACCCCATTTTGTTGGTCATACCTTTGCTCAAGTTGGCCGTACCATTCATAGGAGGGTGTGAGGGTTTGCAAGGAGGGGGCTTAGGGTTTGGAGTTGGGAATTTTTTTAAGTGTGGCGCCTAGGGTTGAAGAATACTCAACAACTTCATCGGGAGTGGAGACAACGATTTACGGAGGCCAAATCCACCATTTTCTCACTTCCAGTTTGCTGGTTTCTACTACAACGCCTTGTCAAAGTTGCAAACATTTTTTGGGGCAGCATACTACATATAATGTAGATGGGAACTATCTAAGAATCCACACAAATTTTCTAGTTAGTGCTGAAAGTGTATTCAACATCCCGTCTTTGTCTCAAGAATGCATTTTTATGTTGAAATCATAATAGATGTCCTTGTTGACAAATTTCTTTAGGTTCATTTAGTAACCAAACACTAGAATTGGGATAGTCAAATGTGTTTTGCAATTCAGTTTTATAAAAGATAGTTTGGTTGAATGTATTGGTGCTTGTGTGGCCATTTGCAAGATGATCTAGGAATTGGGGAAAGCTTGGCATTCTTTCCTTTAGGGTTTAAATGTCTGGAAAATAAAATTGTGTGAAAATGTTTGTTTAGTGAAAGTTTTTATATTTGATGTGATAAAATATGCTTTGTTTTTCTTCTCTGTATAATATAAGCTCAACATATGATATTCATGTTTATTGCAGTGAAATTGCTATATTTATCTTGATTTATATGAATGATATTATTATTATGCAGCTAATTCTTGACATGAATAGATTAGTGTGTATAGAAGATAAATTTTTGCATGATTCTTTGAATATCCAGTTGTTTAAGAATAGTGTTGGCAGAGAATATTCTTGTCTTTATGTAATTATTTCAATAGTAAAATTTTACATGTGCTGGTTCCAAGATGTGAAATTACAAAATTTTTTCTTTGCTTTACAATTTTCCCAAATCATTGGATGTGTAGGAGAAACTAAAATTTCTATACAAGAAATTCGCCTATCATAGAAGCAATTTCCATATTTGAATTATTAAGGTTGAATATGTACAGCAATAGTATATTCCTATCAGTATTGATTATTCTGAATTTTAGGCATCAGTAATGTCCATAGGCCTATTTGTACTGCCAGAGGCTTTATGTTTTTTTTTTCTTCCAAATATATGGTGTTTTGATACCAAGAGAATTGTATTGTAAAGTGCACTCCTGTATACATAAAATTCTTTTGTCAAATGGAAGACAAAATTGTAGAGTCTGTAGCAGTAACAATTTTCATGGTTTTTGCTTTCTGATTGTTAACTTCTATAAGGTTCATTATCTCCTTTCCTTACCTGAAATCAAGCTCTAATTGCAGTTGCAGGGCAGGTCATCTCCTTTATGTGTTGTGGTGGATGACAGTCTACCTCTCTCAATCATTGCAGCTTCTTTTTCATCTTCTTCACAGGTTATTTCACTATTTCCAGGCATTGGAAAGATTGGACTGGAGTACTTGCATAATGTTGCAGAAAAAAATGGTTTCTCACTTGATCGTGTGCAAGTATTAGGAAAAAAGGCAAAGCAACTAACAATGGATGACATTGAAGGAAAGAAGGTATATTTGCATCATTTTGTTTAATTCAACATTTTATAATTTCCTGTTTTTCTCAAATGTATAATTGTTGCAATCTTATTCTTTAAAAGAGTCATGTCTTAATGGATTAGTTCTGTCAAGTTCCCAAGTGTTAAATTTCAAATTTGTCTTTATAACTCAAAAGATAAATTTTAAATTTTTGTAGAATAATGCCTAGTGTGCTTTTGTCTTAGACCGATTCGTATTTTCCTTTGCTTTGTTATCATTTCTAGCTTCTTTTAATTACTTTTCCCATTTTACATCAAGACGGGATGTTTGTGTGTGGAACTAGTTGTCAAGAAGTTATGTTGAACTTCGCATGAAGAAACGAGTGGAAAAAGGTGTCAAGAACCTTTGTGCGAGTTCAATGCGGAAATGGACATGGGAACTAGACATTTGGAAGTCCACTTAAAGTTTGCATGAAAAGGACAGGAGGAAATGTGGGAATGGCATGCATCTATCCTTGTTATTTTCCTACCCCTCATTGCCTCCTTGGCCCTAGCCATGGCCTATACAAATAGTCCATAGGGGATTTATCCCCATCGACGCGTTTTAAACTTTTAGTAGAGGCTCTCAAAGTTCAATGATTAGTTTTGTTGCATCCCAAAAACTTGTAGAAAATTGTACTCTGCCATTGTTATGCTATTCGTTTGATTGGAAAAGATAGGTTCCATCTACTCATTTGGAAAGAATATCTGCTTCAAATTCATTTTTTTGTTGGCAAAGAGTTTACAATGCAAAGAAATGTGTAGCAAACTATGTCACCCTTGGTCAAACTAGCTCCTTGGTTCACGTGAAGGAGCATATTTGTAATGTCCCCGTTTTTTCCAGCCCGCTTGATGAAAAATAATTAATTTGATTATTTAATGTTGCCTAGCAAAAAGTGCAAATTATAAAGGTAATATTAAATATTTATATTAAAAAGGTTATAAAGTGACAATGGGGAATATTTTAATGATAAATTAATAAAGTCGTTTTATAATAATGTATTAAGTGGATTTGGTGGGAAAACCCTAAAAAGGAAAAAAGGCATTATAAAAAGGACTTGAGAGCTCATTCTTTCATATCTTGGATTATTATTTTATTTTGGGGTTTGTATTTTGGTGGAGCTCTTCAGAGTTCGAAACCCTAGGTGGGTATTCCAATGGGTTCCAGTTTTGGTGGTGAAAAATTCCTCCCTAGCTGGTGTTGGCGGATTCATTTATGATTCACACTTGCACAATAAGACAAATTTATGTATCTCCTTCAAACATAAATTTGAAAATTAACGATTACCTTTTCTGCCCAGTTCAAGTATTTGAGTATATCATTGCGCTATTGATATTCTCAGGGTGGCAATCATTGCTAACTATTTGCTGTTTGGATGCCATACTGTTGTTTGTTTATTGTCAAGTTTCTCTTTTTGAAGTGCCTAAGCTATTGAATATATTGCAAGCCTTACCTATCTGTTGGCGTGGGAGTTTTACATCCAAGGGTGGATCTTCTAACAACATACTCCACCTCTATTTCTGGTCGCATACCTTCATGAATATCTCTATTAATGCAATGTGGGATAGGGAGTTGAGCCCGTGAGCCTTCAGGAGTTTCATTCATTGATTCTCAGACTTGGTCGAGGGTTTCAGAGGAATCGTGGGAGTTATTTGAGGAAGGCGTGAGTTCCTGGCATTGGCCGTGAGTCTCAATTGCACCCATTCCACCTGTTAAAGTTGTGTTTCTCCATTATTGAGGTGTGAGACTTAGTAGAAGAAGGGCGTGAACATTCATTCAGGCAATACTTTGTCACAAATCTGGATGTGTTGCTTCTAGAACTCTTGCATGTCATTCCTAGAGCAAATCGCTATCCTTATTGAAGTCGCCTTGGGCTTTGGATACTAGGTGTGACATTCTTGTGGAAGTTTATGTTATTGACATAATGCTGGTAACCGCATTCAGTCAGGGTGGACTATTTTAGGTCTGGATGCCGTTATTTTGCTGTTATCAGTATGTTGGAAATTGTAATGTAAGATGCTGATTATTTCTAAGTTTGAGTCTTGAATGCAAGTCTGTATTTTATCTTAGAAAGAACAGTGTAACAGTCTAAATATGTTATCTGAGCATTGCCCTTGCTGCCATAGTCATATCTTTACTAGTTCACAGTCATTGTATCATTGAGACATTTTCTGAGCACAAATTCTCATAGGACTGCTCATTGTCATTACTCAACATTAATATGTAATGGTCTGAAATGCATATCTGCTCTCTCTCATGTAAATCTCAGTCAAATGTTAAGAAGTGAAGTTCGGTATTTGCTTGCCTGATTATTGTATGAATTTCATTATGAAGTCCTTATTTAATGCAATGTACTAAGTCAAGTTTGATAAAATGGCACATGTAACAAAATGAAAAACAATCGAAAAACGTCACACTCTTGGAAGGGTTCTTTACAGTGGTATCGGAGCCTAAATCTTGCCAGCCTGTTGGGTGACTGATCTTGGTTCTAGTTAATCCAATTCAGATCAGAATTTCAGTTGGGTATCATGGCTACTTCCAGTGATGACATAGATTTGTTGCTTGAATCTATGATGCGGGATCAGCTTGGTTTTGAGTGGAAATGGAATAAAGAACATGAGGCTACCAAAGTCCTTCAAGAGAAACTGAAATAGATAGGTAAGAAGCTAAAACATTTACCTGAGTCAAAAATAGTTCTTCTCAGCATGTTGAAGGAAGCAAAAAGTAGTCTATGCAAGGTTGGTCAATCACCTTCCCAGCCAATGTGCAAAGCTATGTCTTCATTGGTGCACTCTTTGGTTAAGCCAGTGTTGATGAGACATTGGGATGAAGAGGTAAGACTTGTAGTTGTCACTTGTATTAGTGAAGTTGCAAGAATTGCAATGCCTAACGCACCCTATGATGATGATACCATGAGGTAAATACTTCAGCTGTTTGTGGAGTGTTTTTCAGGGTTTACATGATGTCAAAAGCCCTACCTTTGGTTAGAGAGTTACAATATTGGAAATTATGACGAATGTTAGGTTATGCCTCTTTATGATGGACCGTGGGTGTGATGAATTGATTTTTTAGATGTTCCATTGCTTCATAACTAGAATTAGGAAATGTCATTCAGACAATGTTAAAACAAGTATGCTAACTATTTTGTCCCTGATTCTAGATGAAGGTGATGATGTTTGCAAGCAGTTGCAATCAGATTTTTTGGTCATTTGGAGAAAAGAGCAACATGTCTCAACCACAGCATATGATTTCACAAGAAGATTGGTTGAACAAAAAATTGAGAAGTTCAAGGAACATTTGTTTGTAAAAGAACTGATCTCATTTTCTATATAGGTTCCACTTTCTCTACAGGAAGAAAACAGGCCATCATCCAGGGAATCAGCTAAGTTGGATGATGAATACAAAGAGCAATCTGAGCTCTCTTGTGTCGTAACACCTAATGAGTGTATTGATGATGATTCTACTGGTGGAATTAGCGCTGTCCTAGTTCCAAATTAGAATGTATGTATGGATGATATCGCTGAAGAAAACAGTTGTGTAACTCAAGCACTTTAGGAACAATCTGATGCTTCTTCATGTGAAGCAGAAGTTGTTCATAAACCCAATAGTCCACACAATTTGGAGAACCAGTTGAAGATGAGTGAAGATAAGATTGTGGTAGTGTTGTCTCATCATGATAAAATGCACAAATTGATTGAAGATCACCTTTGGAAGGTTCAACTTTAAAGAAGACAATAAGGAATTGAAGAAGAAACTTTTCATGATAGTTTGCAAGTAATCAAAGATGGTTTGGTGGCAATGAAATCAAACTACTTACATCTTTCAGATTGTGACCATTTCAACCTTGCTGAAATATATTTAGATGCATTGAGAGGAAAAGAGGAGGAAGTTAGTAAGCTCTCTTATGAGCTTAAGGTCATCATGGATTCCTTGAAGAGCACTCAGATGATCCTTAAAGAAACTGAGATCCATGTTGATGAGCATTTCTTGGAGTTCAGTTTGGCTCAATGTTCAACACTTGAAGCAAAGACTCAGTTGTCTATGGCAGCCATAGTACTTGGTGAAGAGAGTAGTGTGAAGTCTTCCACCGTTCACACTGAAGATGTGAGTGAGGTGCCTATTGTGATGGTCAAGCATGAGGAGTCTTCTTCTGTTAAATATTCCTATAAGGTGCATGAGGCCTCCTTGATTTCAGTTTGGGTGTCTCATGTCATGGAGTCATTTGTTAAAGGATGCATTGTTCTTGATCTCGAGAGGTATATGCTTGAGTTTTTGATGGATTATGGTCTATGGTATGGAGTTACGCACGAGGAAAAAATTATTCCAGCCTTAACCCATTGGTCTCTACCTCCTACACTGTTGGTTGAAGGCTGTCCAATTTTGCTGGTCAGAGAGTTTTTAGGGTACACTTTGAGGACAACAGCTGATTGGATGGATAGGAGGGATTGGAGTCACCAACTTGGTGTCAGAGATGAGTTTGACGGTAAGTCCTTATCATCATATGGCATTGGAGATGCCTTTTGCTCCATAATACACATGCTTTACAGATTGCATGGTGCTATCCTGATTTATACCAGCAGCTTGGTAGGGGTTGGTATGTGTTTCTAATATCTATGCACCAGTGTTGGGCATCTTTCATGTCCATAGGAGACCATTCAGTGTGGGATGAATTGTTGATGATGCGCACACAACAATATTGGCTACAGGTTATGGCATCACGGGTGAAATGGGCATGAAGCTCTACATTGGTAATGTAGAGATTGTTATTGGACAGCCTTATATAGTGAAGATGGTTTCATCTAAGTCTTGTATGTTGGACCATAGCAGTGTTCCATCTTCTTTTCAGGATGATGGCAAGGCATCTTCCATTGAGGAACCTAGCATTCATGATGGTTTATTTCTTACTCTTGAAAGCAAATCAGAAAATTCATTTTATGTAGTTGATCGTGACTTTTGGCCTAGTGAGAGGCATGAATGGAAGAAACAGTTGCAGGTCACTAAAGATGAGGTTGAGCAAATCTTGGTTCGCTTCGATAAGACATATAAGTTCATTGAATATATCATTTGGAGAATTAATTTTGAAGTGGGGTAGGAGGGTCCAAGGGAAGTAGTTAAGGCATCAAATTTGCAGACTATCAAGCCCACCCTTGAAGACATAAGATCAGGGTACCTGCAATTGCTTTTAGATAGAAACCTTGCCTTCAAGGCTACAAAAGGAGTGGATGGTGTTGTTGCCAGTTTTTTCCAGCATGTATTGAGTCATGAGTCATCTTCTCATGATGGTAGCGAAATAGGGAATCCTCATGACTACTCTAGGATTCTGACTCAGATAGGTAAATTTCACCTCGATTGCATAATGAGGTGTGTTCATCAGTTTATTTTCAGCCATAGTAGTTGATGAAGAGAGTAGTGTGAAGTCTTCCATCGTTCACACTAAAGATGTGAGTGAGGTGCCTATTGTGATGGTCAAGCATGAGGAGTCTTCTTCTGTTAAATATTCCTATAAGGTGCATGACGCCTCCTTGATTTCAGTTTGGGTGACTCATGTCATGGAGTCATTTGTTAAAGGATGCATTGTTCTTGATCTCGAGAGGATATGCTCAAGTTTCTAATGGATTATGGTCTATGGTATGGAGTTACGCACGAGAAAAAAAGTATTCCAGCCCTAACCCATTGGTCTCTACCTCCTACACTGTTGGTTGATGGCTGTCCAACTTTGCTGGTCAGAGAGCTTTTAGGGTACACTTTGAGGACAATAGCTGATTGGATGGATAGGAGGGATTGGAGTCACCAACTTGGTCTTAGAGATGGGTTTGATGGTGAGTCCTTATCATCATATGGCATTGGAGATGCCTTTTGCTCCATCATAGAAATGCTTTACAAATTGCATGGTGCTATCCTGATTTATACTAGCAGCTTGGTAGGGGTTGGTAAGTGTTTCTAATATCTATGCACTAGTGTTGGGCATCTTTCATGTCCACAGGAGACCACTCAATGTGGGATGAATTGTTGATGACACGGACACAACAATCTTGGCTACAGGTTATGGTGTCACGGGTGAAATGGGCATGAAGCTCTACATTGGTAACGTAGAGATTGTTCTTGGACAGCCTTATATAGTGAAGATGGTTTCATCTAAGTCTTGTATGTTGGACCATAGCAGTGTTCCATCTTCTTTTCAGGAGGATGGCAGGGCATCTTCTATTGAGGAACCTAGCATTCATGATGGTTTATTTCTTACTCCTGAAAGCAAATCAGAAAATTCATTTTATGTAGTTGATCGTGACTTTTGGCCTAGTGAGAGGCATGAATGGAAAAAACAGTTGCAGGTCACTAAAGATGAGGTTGAGCAAATCTTGGTTCGCTTTGATAAGACATATAAGTTCATCGAATATATCATTTGGATAATTAATTTTGAAGTGGGGCGGGAGGGTCCAAGGGAAGGAGTTAAGGCATCAAATTTGCAGACTATCAAATGCACCCTTGAAGACATAAGATCAGGGTACCTGCAATTTCTTTCAGTGAGAAACCTTGCCTTAAAGGCTACAAAAGGAGTTGATGGTGTTGTTGCCGGTTTTGTCCAACATGTATTGAGTCACGAGTCATCTTCTCATGATGGTAGCGAAATAGGGAATCCTCATGACTACTCTAGGATTTTGTTGACTTAGACAGGTGAATTTCACCTTGATTGCATAATGAGGTGTGTTCATTAGTTTACTTTCAGCCCACATACACAAGATTTGACCATGTCTTTTGATGTCACATAAAGATGGGTTGAATAAGGGGTTTTCTAGTTCACTCTGGTACGATATGTTTTCGATCACAGGTGATGAATCTAAATTTTGTAGGTCTACTACTTTGTTTTCTCCTGTTGGTTGCCTCAAGAAACAGGATTTTGAGACTTGGTTCAATTGGATTCTAGAGGTTATTAGAATGGCACAACGGAAGTCAACAGGTGTTGGGAATGTTGGACTTCCAATTTGTCCATGGGACCTAGGTGGAGTCCACCTATGGACAGTTATGATACATGAGATTTATCCCCACAGTACTTGGAGTTTGCATGATAAGGTTATGAGCTTTTTGACCAAGTACCCAGATGTGAGTCCACCTATTGTTGCACTCAAAAATATTTTGTGTTCTTGGATGACTGAATTCAAGAAACAACAAGAACAAATCCTTGTGCGCAATTTATAGGAGGATGATTTTTAGATTTGGGATCCAAGAATTTTAATGATGGGTGGATGGCTTCACCGATTGACAGAGCTTGATAGCGTCTTGGCTTTCAGTTGCATACAAGGTTAATGGTTGGAGCATTTTGCAAGATCATATGGGATCCGGGTGGTTGGTGGACAGATGCAGCTGGTATTTTGCTCGGGCTTCAGGTGCTGTGGTAGTTGGGTTGGTTTGCAGTTGTAGATTGCTTGAGGTCAAGCAATCTCTGGGAAGGGAGGACTATAATGTCGCCGTTTTTTTGCCCGCCTAATGAATAATAATTATCTTAAAAAGGTTATAAAGTGACAATGGGGAATATTTTAATGATAAATTAATAGTCACTTTATAATAATGTATTAAGTTGATTTGGCAGGAAAACCTTAAAAAGGAAAAAGGGCATTATAGAAAGGACTTGAGAGCTCACTCTCTCATATCTTGGATTATAATTTTATTTTGGGCTTTGTATTTTGGTGGAGCTCTTCAGAGTTCGAAACACTAGGTGGGCATTCCTATGGGTTCCAGTTTCGGTGGCGAAAGATTCCTCCCTAGCTGGTGTTGGCAGATTCATTCAGGATTCACACTTGCATGATAAGGCAAATTTATGTATCTCCTTCGGAGATAAATTTGAAGATTAACAATTACCTTCTTTGCCCAGTTCGAGGGTTTGAGTTTATCGTTGTGTTGTTGATATTCTCAAAGTGGCAATCATTGCTACCTATTTGCTATTTGGATGCCATATTGTTGTTTGATTATTGTCAAGTTTCTCTTTTTGAAGCGCCTAAGCTATGGAATATATTCCAAGCCTTACCTATTTGTTGGCGTGGGAGTTTTACATGCAAGGGTGGATCTTCTGACAACATCCTCCACCTCTATTTCTGGTCGCATACCTTCATGAATATCTCTATTAAATGCAATGCAGGATAGGGAGTTGAGCCCGCGAGCCTTTAGGAGTTTCAGTCATTGATTCTCAGACTTGGTCGAGGGTTTTAGAGGAATCGTGGAAGTCTTTTGAGCAAGGTGTGAGTTCCTGTCATTGGCTGTGAGTCTTAATTGCACTCATTCCACCTATTAAAGCCGTGTTTCTCCATTACTGAGGTCTGAGACTTAGTAGAAGAAGGGCGTGAACATTCATTTAGGCAATACTTTGTCACAAATCTGGATGTGTTGCTTCTAGAACTCTTGCATGTCATTCTTGGAGGAAATTGCTATCCTTATTGAAGTCGCCTTGGGCTCTGGATACTAGGCGTGATATTCTTTTGGAAGTTTATTTTGTTGACATACTACTGGTAACCGCATCTCAGTCAGGGCGGACTATTTCAGGTTTGGTTGTCTTTAATCTGCTGTTATTAGTATGTTGGAAATTGTAATGTAAGCTGCTGATTATTTATGAGTCTGAGTCTTGAATGCAAGTCTGTATTTTATCTCAGAAAGAAAATTGTAACAGTCTGAATATGTTATTTGAGCATCGCCCTTGCTGCAATAGTCATATCCTTACTAGTTCACAGTCATTGTATCATTGAGACATTTTCTGAGCACAAATTCTCATAGGACTGCTCATTGTCGTTACTTAGCATTAATATGTAATGGTCTGAAATGTATATCTGCTCTCTCATGTAATTCTCAATCAAATTTTAAGAAGTGAAGTTCGATATTTGCTTCCTTGATTGTTGTATGCATTTCATTCTGAAGTCTTTCTTATTTAATGCAATGTATTAAGTCGAGTTTGATAAAATGGCACATGTATCAAATTGAAAAACAACAAAAAAAGTCACACTCCTAGAAGGGTTCTTTACAATATCATACACAACACCTTCATGTGATTGTAGATTAAATTCATAATAGTGTGGGGCTTTTGCAATACCTCCATAATGTTGTTTTTAGATCAGAAATGAACAGTAAGTAGGAAAAAAAAAAAAAAACACAGAATAGTGAACACAAGATTTTTATCCTGGGAAAACCCTTCTACTCAAGGGAGAAAAACCCAACAATACTTTACTAATGATTGTCCAAATACAATAGTGCAAAATAGCACTTGATAATCAAGCCAGGAAGGCAGAGTATAATAATACAACTCAGCATAGTCATAAGATAAGTAGTGCCCTTCCTTAAGTCTTCTCTGGTGGTGAACTTCTAGATAGTAGTGAATCTTAGTGCAGAATAATGAACCTCTTGCTTGAGTATCAAACCTCTTTCTTGATTACAAAAGGGCAAATGAATGTGTGTATGAAATGAGGAGAGTCTCGTGTATGAAATGAGGAGAGTCTCTCTCTCATTTATACCAATCCATGAATAAGTTGAGTGTTTACTTGAGCCGACCCAACAGTATCAATGACCATTTATTATTATTAGGCCGACTTGCGTTATGTGTGAATTCTTTCGGGGTAATACCTCCCGAAGCTACCCAAAAACATTAACTCTCCCTCTTAGCTAGGGAGGTATTCTCATAGGAAAGTCTCCCTTGAGTCCCACTCAAGGGTATCATGTCTCATCATGGACTCTCTCAACATGATTCCACAATTGCTACACCCAATTGTGGGAAACACAATTCAGTCTCAGAGATGTGTTCTGTACAAGGGCTTTAACCTCATATTTCTTTGTTTTAGAGAAATATATGCTACAAGGGCTTTCACCTCATATTTCTTTGTCTCAGAGAAATATACACTACAAGGGCTTTCACCTCATATTTCTCCGTCTCAGAGAAATATATGCTACAAGGGCTTTCACCTCATATTTCTCCGTCTCAAAGAAATATACACTACAAGGGCTTTCACCTCATATTTCTCCATCTCAAAGAAATATACACTACAAAGGCTTTCACCTCATATTTCTCCGTCTCAGAGACATATACGCTACAAGGGCTTTCACCTCATATTTCTTCGTCTCAGAGAAATATATGCTATGACAGATCAGTCCGTCGTTCAGTCCATTCTCTTGACATAGGGAGAATATCTTAATGATGCTGTGACTCCCTCTGGAGCTAGATTGCTTTCCTTAGCACCATTTTTGACCTTGCTATACTTAACTTGATTTGAGTAGATTCTTTAGAACTACTCTCTCCACCACTGCGAGAACCCTTCCTTGACTTCCTTTACTGAGCTAATCCATCCTTTCGATACATTCTTGCAAACCTTCCACGCTACTTGGTTGGGTTCAAGCTACTTAGACTTCTCATCCAAGTGCCACCATTGTAATATCCCTTGCTACTTTTGATTTAAATTTTGGCTCTCAAGGAATATCTTAAGGGTTTCCAAAATGCAAAACAAAGATCTTGGTTACTATGACTTTCTAACACTTTAGGATTTTTCACTTAAAGGAGAGGGATAGTCCAAAATGTCAATGCTTACACTTCTTAAACCACTCTAGAAAATTCCCTTCAAATCTGCCCTAAGTTTGCCTCAAGGAATTTTGACAAACACTTCACTGGCAACCTCTTAACTAGCTGTTTCTGAGTTTTCAGTTTGCTTGCTTGTCTTCAATTGGTCTTAAATGAATGTAAATGCTTTGCAAATCAACACTATAATAGGTAGGCAATGATCTATGATGACAATGCAATTCTTTTAGTCTTTTTGAATGCAATACATGAACATCTACATAAAAATTGTGCACCTACAGCCAAGTAGCATTTTTACAAACACTTGACATGCATACTATTAAGTTGATCATGAATGCTGAATTACAACAATATCTGATCAGCAACTTATAACTCCCTAATTGCAATATAGTATCTAATACAATACTGATATATAAGGGCCAAGACTCTTGGTATTACAACTCATGCAATTTCTACAATTTCTGAGTACAAATGGCAGTCATGATATTAATTCTAGAATGCAATATTTATGTAGAAAATAACAAGAGGAACCTGATACACAAATTGTAGATGAGTTGAAGACTTAATAGCAATTCTTGTTGATGAAGAAGACACTCCAAAATGATGTAATCGACCTCCTATATGTGTCGCCCCTGTTCTGGACCAGATTGCTTGAAATAAATTATGAGCAGCTCCTTTTGTCCGTCACAAGCTCCAAATATCATTGATGAACCTCAAGGAATGGTGCGCCTAGGTCCTAGAAGGAAATCAATGACAACCAAGTCCTCCATGAACAAAATCGTCCCCTTCCAATAAGCTGGTATGTTGACTGGAAAATTATATCAGAATATTATTTCATGCAAATCTACCTTATAGCTGAAGATGTGAAGTGATCTCAAGCTGCAAAATGATCTCCTTCAACTTCCAAATCGAACCAACACAAAATTGGCCTTTGGCCACAAATTTTGAAGGAATGAGAAGTCTGAAGTAACTCCTCCAATCAGCTGCAACACTTCAGTAGATAGTTTCACTACCTCAGTTATGCAAATCAATGAGATACTTCGTACCCAAAGACCTTCAATTATATTTTGCAGAAACCCCAAGGCTCCAACAAGCTTATCAAAGTCAAATGTCAAATATCCTGGATAACCACAAATGAGCCCTTTAAGAGCCTTTTATTCTTTTCTTGTGAGAGCTCAAACACTTTCCTTGCCAATGTGGGATAAAAGATATATTTCCGTTTTTATTTTATTTTAGTGAGTTTATGATATAATTTTTAATTTAGTCATTTTAATTAAATTAATTAAATATAAAGTCACCTTTTAATTTTTTAATTTATTTGATGACTTAATAAATAATTAACTTAATTAATTTCTCCTTATTTGTCCACTTAACCTTCGGAGAATAAAGGCGAAGAAATCCCACTGAGATGGCTACGAAAAAGGGGACATTACAACCACAAACACCTTTTCGCACCTTCTGTAGTACTAACTCCCAACTAAACTCAGCTCCAAGCACCCACATCAACCTCCTGACCTCCTCGTCCAAGGTTGCCTGCAATGCTTGCCCCAGTGGAACAACCTCCATTCTACACTTGCGACACTACTCCTAGCAACACCTCCAACTGACTTGTGAGAGTCCAACCCTCCTTCCTGTTGATGTGATTTTTATGACCGCACCAATCAGCAGAACAAAATAGTTTGAAGGCTATTCCGTTCTCTCTTGATCAAAGTATTCCGTGCGCTAAGATTGCGAGAAAGTTCGCACGTTCAACTCCAAGGTTCCGAATACTTAGAATACCCTCAGTTGGTTTGATGTGAATTGCTGTGTTCTTACGAGGGGACTTATACAATTGTTCAAGATTCTTGCAGTTAACAGCAGATGGATGATTTGAAGGGGATTTTGCGCGTATGATTTGGCAATAAGGTATGTTTTTCCTAAAGCTAACCCAAAATGTGCGGAAAGTAAATGAGTGTAAGGCCTAAGAAACTTATATTCTATTCTAAAATGCAGGATATGTGAAGCTCAATTTCGGCAGACTTCAACCAAATCTCACCTAGCCTCACGTCGGACAGCTTCAGCGAAATTAGTGCAATCTTCAAAGGGATAGCGAAAGGTGTTCAAATTATAATTTAGCATACATATACCATCAAGACGACGCATATAAGTATACAAATCACAATCGAAGTTAAACTCAAGAGAATTTCCAGTGGACCACACAAGGTGAACTTATTATCAACAAGCCGCTAGTGGTATGGAATGAAATGAAGCTACCTCAATAAAACACCACACATCCAAAGTAAACTACTTGCATGAAATGAAAATTATGCTACTTGGATCTGAAAAGAAGAAGAGACCTTGCTAGCTATCCATGACAAAGACGAATTCCACCATCAATGAAAAGATCTATTATCATGAAAGTGTTACACAACAATCTCTACAAATGTTTTCAAAGGGAAAACTTTCTTTCTTCTCCACACTATGCTAAGCAAAATGTCTACTATGCTCTACTCTCTAGTCTGATCTCCAAGTCTAATGCTAGTCTAATATCTACTGTCTAATGAGGTACAAATGAGGGGGACTCCCCCTTTTATAGGTGGCCAAGTCCAATGGACGGCTAAGATTACATTCAAAAGAGTGGCTAAGATTAAGCCATCTCAGCCCTAACCCTAAAAACTGCCAGAATGGGGAGTGGTGCAATAAATGAGCAAACATTCCCACTCACTCCCAAAATAGTAAAGGCAATTAATGCCCATAATCAGTCTTCTAGAAGATCATTGTCCAGTAGTGCATTCCTGTTCTCCTTCTCTCTGGCTGCAAACTCAACGAATCTGCCAAGCACAGCCTCAACTTCCTGAACTGAAATGGGTGGAATGCAATCAAGCTGGAACTCCAACACTGTAACTGACTGCTCATGCCTTGCACAAGATTTTCTCCAAGCAACCAAGGAATCTTGTGTGCTTTGGATCAAAGTGGAGAAAGTAGAAGTGTTCTCGAAATCATCTTGTACGAAGGTCTTCACGTCTGAAAAGAAAGGCACCAGCCTACCCCTCAAATTATCAACATTTACCTCATCTGGATTCAACCGCCTAGCAAATATGGCCTCGAAAGTATTCTGAACTCCAATGATATAGGCCATAGCCTTCCGTACCCGGGTTGAATCCGCCTGTGCTGCGTTGAAGAAACCACGTCCCGTGATTGCCGAAGAATACCATCTAGAAAAGTCATACCTGTCATTCTCCTGAATAACTCCTCCATTAATCAGCAATCGCAAAGGAACACGCCTCAAAGCCTCAAGACGTTGAATTACTTTGCTCTGATAAACAGAAGCGTCTCCCCAAGCCTGATCAACTGCCTCCATCCGTGCCAAAATACTAGAAGCCTGCTGAAAAGCAAGAGCAAGGTCCTCCATAAACTTTTCTGTCTCAGCATGAACTCCCGTGACCCACTTGTCTGCCTCCTGTGCCATCTTTCCTAACTCCAACAAGCCATTGATTGATTCCCTAGGTATCTCTGCTGGAGGCTCTATCACTGGAATCTCCTGCCCACGAGAACGAGACAACTGTTGCACATATCCAATTAGAGCCTTATGCTCTCTTTTCAACTTCTTGTACTTTCCTTCTTTCTTGAATAACCTGTCCTTGAGGGCGAGGTAGGAGTTATCACATTCTTCTACAATTTGTGCACCTGTGGGGCGTCCTAACTCCAAAGTTGTGACCACGTAATTCTCTGGCACTGCTTCATCTCAGTCACAATCAACCTGTGGAACCGTCCTCATCAGTTGATATCTTCGGAAACTTTCGTGCTCTCTTCTTCTGTGGAGGTGCACTGATCCTGTTCAAGAACTCTTCCATTTCAACTGCTGGATCAATCTCCTCGCTGGGGCTTCTCCTCATCCTATCCTTAAGCCAATCAGGCACTGTATACTGTATATCAAAGGGCTGTTGTTCTTGTGCCTCTACTTCTCGAACTTGTTCAACCTCTACATCATTCTGGCGAGGCTCATCGTCCTCAAGTGGCTGAGTGTCTCCTGAAACTATATCATCATCATCTTCCATAGCCGCTTCTAACTCTTGCTGAAACTGAGGGTCAGTAGTAGTCCCCTCATCATCCTGCTGATCAACCCTACTAGGTGCGTTGACGCTCTGGCCAACCGACTCTCTTCGTAGTGGCTGATTATTCTCCTGTACCACTTGCACCTGATTCAATGCATTCCTTTTATCAGCGAACAAAGAAACCTCCTGTATACTTGGAGAACGTGTCTCCAATGGTGTGGGCGATTCAACTGCAACTCGCGGAGGTTTCGGCTGAATGGGCTCCTGCCGAACTGGCTCCTTTCTTCTGGATTCTGGACCTCTTGTGATTTGTTTCTTCCTGCCGGTGGTGGGTGTCTTGTGATCTCCCATCAAATTGTAAGTCAAAGCAATTGACTTACTTTTCAACCTCGCTTCACCCGCCTGTCAACCCATGCTTTGGTAAATGTCAAGACCGGAATAGAAAGTGTGTCCAAGTCAGCAACCTCTGGTTCTGACCAATCCGGGAGTGGAAGCGGAGTATCTCTCACTGCTGCATAATCTGGATGGACAACGTCCATATCCTCATTCACCTGGTCTGGAACCGGAACAACTTCACACTCCCTAATCATGTTAATCGGCAACCGAGAGAACATTCTTTTCCTGACTTCAACCTCATCTGATGCATCAGCCCAATAATCCTCAATATTTGCCTTGTGTTTAAACTCGTCTGACAGTACCCATTTGATGTTATTATGCGGATCATAGTGCTGTCGGCTGGTGTGATATGAAAAGTGATAAAATTGAAGCTCACTCTCAGCTTCTCTGGCTACCTGTAATGAAGGACACACTTCATCCGAGTTGCCCATGACAATCGGGAAGTCAACACCTCCCTTCTTCTTCTGAATTTTGTCGTAGGCAACCAATTGCCTAGATATCTCTAACATTAAAATCCTATTGGTTGGGTACTTAGGCAGCCTATATGGATATGATGAAAAACCTTGCAGCCTTATGTAAGAAAACTTCGGAAACTATATAAACCAGCACCCATACCTCTCAATCAATTCTTGGGCTTCTCTTGAGATTCTGTGATGCATTCGCTCCTGAAGCAATCTTGTGATATGCATGGTGAAGGCGTCATTGATACGCTTGTAATAAGTGGTACTAGCCAGGTGTAACTGTGGACAAGCCTCATGGATTTTGAACTGGTGGGAGCCACAACCAACAGGTTCCTTGTAAGAAATTCCTCGATACTTCGTCATGCGAGCCAGCATGTAGATTATGTAAGAGCTCATATAGAACGTCTTCGTTCTTCTCAGGCTCAGGAGCTGCTCGTGCAAATTGTCACTGATCATTGCAGCCCAGTTGACGTAGTCCTTTCCTTCTAGCACGAGGTTGATGTAATAGAACATCCAGGGCTCGAAAATAAATGACTGTGGGCAGCCTCCAACTCGACTCAGCATCATAATGAGATCACAATACTCCTGCTTCAAGTCATCCGCTATAATTTGCCTCGGCAACTTTGTACGAGAAGGCTTGGGATTGCTCATCCAGTGAGTGTTGATTGTCTCCGTGCATCTTTTGAATGCGGAAGCGTACATTCGCTCAGCTCGCTCTCTGGATTTGTAAACCATATTCCTGTGCACTGGGATCCCGAAAGCTTCACCAATGGCAGCAGGAGTGAGATTGGCGAGCACTTGGCCATCTGGTGACATGATCGATCTGTGATCCTTCGCATAGCAATTGGCGCATTCCATCATCAGCTCCGAACATTGAATGGCTGGTGGGAAACCAACAGCTGCATATAATCCACTTCGAACAATATTGTGCGAAGTGTTCGAAGGTCGATGACTACCAATCCCCAACATTCTATTCTTGAAAGTCTCAAGGTTGATGGAGCCCAAGTTGGTATCTGTCAGCTTGCCCAACTTTGAAATGAATTTTGATTCTGGCATAAATGTCTTGGTTAGCTTCTTTATAACTGCTTGCCTGGATGCACCATTGTTGTCTTTGCCAGTCGCCCTTGCCTCAACCATCTACAAAACAATAGACATTCATCAGCAAATTAATTTATAAAATAAATAAAACATTGTGCAGGGGCTGCCAGTCGACTTCAAGAACTTGGGAAGTTGTAATAACATTTCTTATTCGCAAACCTCAGTTTCTTCTCTTCAACAGATTTTGAACTTCAATACTTAGAAAAGATTTCCAAGTAAGCTTTAACTTCAACAACTTAGCAACTTCAAGCTTTAAATTCGCCCACTTTACTCTAGCAATCAGCAACTTCAAGAGACTTAGCAAAGTGCAGATTTCAGTAACTTCACTCTTATAAATTCGCACTTCACACCTTCTTCAACTTTAGATTTTCAAAGCTCAGCAACTAGACTTCAATTCGTACCAGCATACATTCAACAATTTAGCAAGTGCGCCCCTCCAGCTTCAGCAATAGAACAAGTTCAAACTTCAACAAATTCCTCTTTGAAATTCAAATTTCTTTAGCAATCAGATTTTGGAACTCAGCAACCTCCAAATGACTTGACGCCTATTCACTTCAGCAATTTCTAACGCCCTTCACTCAGCACTTCATTCAATCCAAGTCGTACTTCTCTCTTCAAATCGAAACACTTCAGCAACACTTCAGCCTTAGCAAAAATTTCGAACTCCTCAAGCCTCAGCAATACTTAGCTTCAATCTTCAGAGCAAATTCGCACTTCTCCAGTTGTGAAGAAGAAATGAATAAGCTTCAGCTCTTATAGCAAAAATCGAATTCTAGAAGGAGCTAAGTATAGCTAATGCATTAAATTTCCACTACTCCACTTCAAGAATTCGAATTTCCCTCTCTTGTTTTTCTGACACTTGTCCGAGAATCTCAACCTTCTAGAAGTTCAACTTTGACTAGCATCTTAATTTGCTTTCGAAAATGTTTAATTAAATTTCATCTTTTAATCCATTTAATTCCCCAGTCGAAACTCTGTCTTGCAAATTTTAAATTTGAATCATCTCTGATGCTCTGGAAAATTCATCCATGAAGAATTTGATCGAAAATTATCTTGAAAACACATTTTATTCACTTTGCCTTGGAAAATTTTAAAATTTTCCCTTAGTATAATTCACAATTTGAGCACTGATTGAATTCTTCACTGAAAAGCGTTGGCGAAGTGTGGAAGATGTAGAAATCCAATCCTCATCACAGACGTCCAGTACCCAGAAGAAAATTTTCTCTGAAACGCGATGAATCCATGGGTACACGACGAACGGGTTCATTTAATTTTTTTTAATTTTGAACCTTAGGAAAAATATTACTGCATCAATTTAAATCCGCTCTTCATCTGTGATCGTCCTGTGTTGCTCTGACTTGAAATTTTTTTGAATTCATCTTGCATTGCTATCACTCTGACTCTGTCACTGGAGAACTTGCTCGTGCTTCAAGAAGAAAAATTCACCACCTTGAGCTCTAGGCGTATTTTCTAAGGAAGAAAATACTTTGCCTTAGAAAAATTTTAAATCATCTTGAAAATTTTGCCTTAGAAAAAAATTTCGCCTTGGAAATTTTAGCTTTGATCACTCTGCCTGTGAGAAAAAAAAAATTTCACTTAGAAGATCTTCCTGCAAGCACATCATATTTTACTTCCATCACCTTCAACGCCTTGGGAAATTTTTTTATTATTTTGCAACCCGAACGCCTAGCAACTTTGTTCTATTCATCATCTCACATTTTATTTCACACTTGAAAAACATTTTCATTTGAAGCTCCAACGCCTTAGGAAAAATTTTCGTCACATCATCTTATATTTCATTTCACCACCCTAGGCGCATAGCATACTTGAAGTAAATTAAAACCACGCCTAGCATTTTGTTTCACCTCACATGCCTTAGCAATATTTATTTTCACTCACCACCTTGGGCGCATATAGGACTTGAACAGGGATAACAACCACGCCTAACATTTACCTTGCCTAGACCACGCCTTGGAGTATTTTATTCACCTTTCACCTCATTCACCACTCTACATTCACTCTTACCATCCTCAACTTGGGCGCATTTTGGCTTGCATGGAGGACGACTCTTCAACTTCTCTGTTTTTGTCCTCACATGGCCCCATTTGGGCGCATTTAGGCATGTAAGGAGGACGAAATTTGTTGACTCCTTTGACCTTTTGCATTTTGGGCCCATTTTTCATGTAGAGGTGGATGAAACTTGTAACCACGTCCTTTGTGACCTTTCAACTTCTTTTTTGTCCTTACATGCCCTCTTTTGGGCGCATTTTGCATAGGGAGAGGGATGAAAAACTTTGACTCATTTGACTTCTCTTTTTGGGCGCATTTCCACCTATGTGCAGGATGGGCGCATTTGGAGGGTGGTGGAGGACGAGTTCTACACTTAGCCATTTTTCTTGCTATTAGCTCTCAAGGTGGGCGCATTTTGGCATAGCTACAAGATGAAAATTGTTGACTTTCTTTGACTTTCCAAGCATGGGCGCATTTTGGCCTAGGAGGTGGACGAAGTCTCAAACTTAGAATTTTTTTATGCTTTCACCTTGAGTTGGGCGCATTTTGCCTAGGCAGGAGGATGAAGTTCCAGACTTAGAAATTTTTATCACATCTTCATCAACTTGGGCGCATTTTGCCATGGCTGCAGGATGAAGTTCCAAATTTAGTCAAATTTTCCTCGTTTTCACCAGTTTATCCATGTCTTGCTATTTATAGTAAGCCCTCTGATTTTTGCATCTCTGAAGCTCAGAACGATTTGAAATTTTAAACACTGCATCCTCACGACCTTGTTACCCTGTTGACACTGCTATTTTTAGTTGGCCTGCTATTTTTAGCCCATTTCTGAAGGTGATTTACTATAAATAGTAACTACTTGCTTCTGATAGCTCCACTGCTCCGATTGACTTGAAATTTGAATGACGTGTTCCTCACCACGTGACCTTACTGCTGGCATCGGCGCATGCAATTGATTTGCTATTTTTAGCCTGTTTCCAAAATGACTTATTATAAATAGTAAGTGCTCCGTTTGTCTTCAAATTTTACTAGCAGATAGCCTGAAGGATGCTAATCGCGGTGGTTTACACCGGTTTTCGAAAATTCTGACTTTTTGCCCCTCTTTTCATGTCCCGAAGCTGGAAACCCTAATTTGCTCTGCATGCGTATCAAATGATCTCTGTTTGTCTTCGTTTCTATTGCATAGCGATCAGCTCGTGATTTTGAAGTGCTGGGCAGCGGCTGCCGAGACGCACCTGCTAAAAATAGTAAGTTCCTTACTGAGTGATTATCTCCATTTGCATGTCACATCATCGCGAAGCTCTCGAAAAACCCACAAGGAATCATCCGACATGCAAAGAAAACCTTGACATGCAAACCCTAAAAATAGCCTCTGAAGGCTGAACTCTGAAAGTTATCGTCTCGTTTTGCATGCTGTACCGTTGCGAAGGTCTCGAAAAACCTAGAAGGAATCTCCAGACATGCATTGAAAAACTCTGCATATAGGCCCTGAAATTTGCCCCGGAAGTTGGACTGCTAAAAATAGAAAGTTGCCTATTTTCGCTCAAATTTTGCACGCGAGCAGCTTGATGTGCCCCGAATGTAGTGTGACTGTCAGAATCTCAGAAATGTTGACGGATTACCTGTAATTGCACACTTACTAAAAATAGTAAGTACTTCAGAATTTGATGAAAATCTGCTGAGAGCCTGCTGGAAGCATACTGATATCAATGTTAAGCTCTGTTTTCAATTTATTCACTTCGTTCGACCTCGGGCTGACCAGGAAAGATGAAAGCCTAATTTTCAGACTTGGTCAATTTCACGCTTAAGCTCAATGACGAGCACAATCCTCGAAAGGAAAACATCAGAAAAGAGAGAGAGAAAGAGAGAGAGAGAGAGAGAGAAACCCAAGCCAAAAGACCAGAGTGGAGCAAAAATTAGGGGGTCCCCATTTGAATGGGGCGATGTGTGAAAAGGTCACAACACTTCCTTCACTTCAAGACTTAAACTTCCTTGACCTCATCCTAGATCACCCTATTTTGAATAGGTTTGCGGTGCTACCAATGTCAAATCCAGGTTGACTACCTTGTGCAATTCCCATTCTCTACAATTGGAAAAGCCTTTCAAAGACTTGGCACCTGGCCTTGCAACATTGCAACCTACTTAGTTGACACCTTCACACCTCTAGCCAATGGATCCGCCTCCTCGCTTCCTCCACTTGAACCAGTCTCCGATTCTCCTTGAAGACCCATCTGTGACTCCTCTTTGAGCCCAAACATTTTGGCATACTTTCTCTAGTCTCCACTTCTGCTTTTCAGTGTCACAACTTCTTTTCATCGAGCCAATTTAGTTTCTTGTGACATAGAACTCCATGGGATTGCCCTGTGCCCATTCATATCCAAAACACTTACTCTGTTCTGTGTATCCCAAGACACTTTGCCTCTTCATTCCCACCTCCAAGATGGTTCTACTGCAAACCCACCTATGTCTGCCTTAGTGCCTTCCATAGACACCCCTTTTTGCATTACTTCACCCACACTGAGTGGCCCCAAACTTGGTTGTGTTTCTTTTGCATGCCCATTGCATTGTCTGTTGGCACGCCTGGCACCCAATTCTACTTGTAACACAACACCAAAAGCTCCGTCCAACCTCCTTTGTGCTCACTCCTCATGGATGAAACCTTTGCAACACCTTCATCAATGCCTTATTGCACGGACTTGACTCTGCTAGAATTCCTAGTTCAGACTTCTCATTCAGCTTGACCTTGCCCAATCCAATTGGTAAGGATTTTCCCTTGTGACTTGGCCTCCTCTTGGTCTCTCCCACTTCAGGGCCTATCCGTCACCTAATTTACTCCTCGAATCTGTCTTTGACAACATCCTTCTCCCAGAACTCAGTGTCCACACTATCCGATGAGGACTTTTGTTCTGAACATTTACTACAGTTCTGGAAGCCTCTGCCCATAGGAAATTCTACAAACTCTGATCATGGATCATAGCCTTTGCTGCCTCTACTATAGACTTGTTCTTTCTTACGACAACTCCATTTTGCTGAACACAGAACTCCCTCTTGATCCCTGCCTCAATACAAAAATTACGAAAATCCTTCGGAAGTGTACTCCCCTCCATTGACGGATCTTAGAACCTTAATCCTTTTCTCGGACATGTTCTCAACTCGAGCCTTGAATTCTCAGAATCCATCAAGAACTTCCTCATACTGTTTACAATATTGTCAAGGATGATTGCAACTATTGCCAATTTTCACTAACAGTAGGTCGTCCTCACGGAGAAGACAATGGAGATGGTAAATTCTGACTTTCAGATCACTAAATGACCAATACAAAAATTATCATAAACTAATGTAATTACAATTGCTGAACATTGTTATCAGTAGCTCAACTGAGTTGTCCAATGAACATGTATTCCACAACAACGATGTGGAATACGCCTAATATTGTGTTGACAAGTATTATGATCCAACTCGTCATTCTCCACTGTGTTGACCATCCTTGTTCATTGCCCCATCGAAATGTCGCCTAGACTTCGAAGGGTCTCACCCTGACGCCACCAAGTCACATCGATAACACCCTAGTTGGAGTGTCACTAAGACTTAGCAAGATCTCACATCAAATCCACTAGGTCTCATCGATAAAACTCTTATCGACACCAATGGAATGTCGAACAAACATTGAAGGATCTCTCATCGAAGAGTGCATGTCTTCTTGACATCGTCACCACCACATTATCGATCACTAGCCTTGTCACCATTTGTAATTTGCAACAAGGATGCAAATTACCAATCATCCTATCATCACTTTCCAGCTGTTCGTACATGTCATTGAATTCCATCTTTGTCATCTCTTTGTCGGTCCCACCATGGTCATCTTTGTTGTTGTATCTAATCCCGTCCATCGTCATGTCGAAGAGACCTCACATATCTCCTTGAAACACCCAAGTCTCACTGATCAAGCTTCAACTGGAACACTATCGGAATGTCTAACAGACATTTAGAGATCTCCCGTCGAACGACATATGTCACATTGACATCGATGAGACTTCGCCTCGTCGAAGAGACTTCGACAGATCTCTCACTGACTAGCTTGCCTCTCGTCGACATAGCACCAATGCACCCATCACACTGCCACTTGACAAAGAATGTCAAAGAGACATTCATGAGTGTCTTGCCGAAAGTCCAAGTCTTGCTGACAAAACTCCATTTGTTGCCAGACAAAGGGGATGGAGCACGATGCTCTTGCATCAGCCTTCCCAAGTGATTAAAATCATGTGCTCTGGGTAAACAATGACGTCTTGCCTCAGCCCCCATAGACTTTCAGATATGATCCTCAGTCTGATCGTTCTTCATCCAAGACAAGTTGGTGACATTGTTAGGGGCTTCTCACTTCTTACATTTAGAAAAAAGCTATTATCTTCCTTTGAAGTCTCTATCCTTGAGTTTGCAAATAGGTCTTCCCTGTTGTCTACTTCCTTATTTATTGTCACATGATCATAGGATTCAATAATGTAATCTCATTGTTAGGAGATATGTCAGAGTTGAAGAAAAGAAAACAATTGTTCCCTCTAACTGAGAATTTTCTTCATGAACAATACTACTGAATAGTTGTGAACACCATGAGTTACATTCAACACCAGTGTGTAATGCCAAACTCACAGGAAGCTTGAAGAAGGCTGCCACAACTTCATTATAGTTTGATTTGGCACACTTGTCAGAGACCTGCAAACAGTCTTTTGATGGCTCTAAAATAGTGCACTGGATCCCAACCATAGATGACACTCTTTATGCCTCCAATGACACTTGCAGTAGACCACACGACAGTGTGAAATCACTGTTTTAAATAAACAATCTATGTTCCATATCAGGCTGCCATCTATCCAGAATGAAACTTTCAAATTGATAATATAATTGCCTTTCTGAGCCATTAGATATGACAATATAATCTGCCTTTTAAACTATCTTTAAATGGATGACACAATAAACACAATACATGTTCATGGTGTGCCCTAGCAATAGAGTCTTTGAGGATTCAAGACAAATAAACCCAAAAGATAAAGGATAGACATACCCCATTGCCAGATTAACCAAATACCACAAAGAGTAAGGATTCGTATTTACCAAAATAAGCAACAATGAAAACTTTAACTGCCTTTGAAACCTTGAAGCCATTTCCTGGATTGACACCACAAAAGCACTATTTCCACCAAGCTTCTCCAAACTTCTTCCAAGCCCTAACACAACTTGTTCAGCTCCACACAACTTGGAGTTTTTCTTAGTGAAATCTGATCAGATTTCTTGAACCTCGCCCTGATACAATGTTGTTTTTAGATCAGAAATGAACAGTAAGCAGAAAAAAGAAAAACACAGAATAGTGAACACAAGATTTTTATCCTGGGAAAACCCTTCTACTCAAGGGAGAAAAACCCAACAATACTTTACTAATGATTGTCCAAATATAATAGTGCAAAATAGCACTTGAGAATGAAGCCAGGAATGTAGAGTATAATAATACAACTCAATACAGTCATAAGATAAGTAGTGCCCTTCCTTAAGTCTTCTTTGGTGGCGAACTTTAAGATAGTAGTGAATCTTAGTGCAGAATAACGAACCTCCTGCTTGATCAGAAAGGGGCGAATGAATGTGTGTATGAAATGAGGAGGGTCTCTCTCTCATTTATACCAATCCATGAATAAGTTGAGTGTTTACTTGAGCTGACCCAGTAGTATCAATGACCATTTATTATTATTAGGCCGACTTGCCTTATGTGTGAATTCTTTTGGCGTAATACCTCCCGAAGCTACCCAAAAACATTAACACATAACTATACAAGCTTTCCTATATCTTCTAGGGTTAGATTAAGGTACTATGCTACACATGGGCTACAAAACATAGAAAGATATTTGTCCACACAAGCAATAACATTATATATAATAAATTGAATCATATTTGCTAGATATACGCCCATGATTCTATCTGATGCATCGATAGGATTGTGCCAATATAATAAGAGAGAAGGAAGTTAATGAGAGTTCGGTTCCTTCTATCGATCCACCCATCTAACATTATGGTGCATCTTGTCATTGCACACTCTTATTGATGTTCATTAATAGCATTCTAAAATTTTTGTATTGCATCATTGAGCATATCAACTCTCAATGTGTTGTATGATAGGCTTTGAGCCTTGGACCTACAAGCACAATAGCATGCATCATATCTTGCTAGTATGTGGACTTTGCGACATGGAATGACAAGATAGGGGAGAACCAAATATTTAGAACCACTTTCTTCACTTTTTCATGGACTTTCCTCTTCCATCTTGTACTCTTTGAAGTGGTTGTGATCTTGGTGAGATTTGAGGTTGTAATGTCCCCATTTCCATGAGCATCAGTTTTTAGAGGGTTTAGCCTATTCCTGACTCTTGTAGGCTAAGGAGCTTGGTTATCTAGTCAGTGGTTGGCTTCTTCTCCTGGATTTAATAGTTATAACGGGGTTTCCTATGTTATGCTGAATGTTGGAAAACATAATGTGTTATCTAGATGCTGGGAAACCAATTGTTTGCACTTTATGAAGTTATATTTTAATATTATAATAAAGTGCAAATAAAATAATAATTATTAATGATTTATTAGAAGATTCTAGATGGGCCGACCTCAAGAGGAGAAAAGTATATTGCTTGATGTTATTGTTTGGTGAGGGAGCCATTTAGGGGTTCTGCCATTTCCAGCCATTGGGAACGAAAACTCTCATTGGTTATGCAATTTTGAAGTTGTGAAATATCAGCTGAATTATTGCTAATTGAGTGGGCTTTATTTAAGAAGTCCAATTTGTGCTACATTGAAGGATTTACAGATTTTCATTAGAACTTATTTTCAATCATTAGAGGGTTTCACTCTGCATAGTCATACTCAAATTTGGTTCATATTGGCACATCCTTGCATCCGAATTTTGTGGGCATTAGCTCAAACTCTTCGTGGCTGCTTGGAGATCATTTTAGGAACAAATTGGATGTGTTTCCGGGTTGCTGTTATTTATTTCTGAAGTCTGATACTTGTTGATGTGTTTTTCGTGATCGCACCAACGCAGAATAAAGTTGCCAACGGCTTCCCTATTCTCTCTTGATCAAAGTATTCCGCACGCTAAGATTGCAAGAAAGTTCGTGCGTTCAACTCCAAGGTTCCTTTAATGCGAATAGGCTCAGTTTGGCTCGATGTGATTTGCTGGTATTTCAAGGGGACTTACAGAATTGTTCGGCGGTTGACAGCAGACAGCTGACTAAGGGTTTTCATGTAATTCGAATGATTTGGCAGGTGAGCACGGGCTTCCTAATACTAATCGGAAATGTGCGGAAAGTAAAAGGGGGTTTAGGGCCTAAGAAACTAACATTCTATTCTAAATGTAGGATATGTGGAGCTTCGTTTCAATAGACTTCAACCGGATTTCACCTAGCCTCCATCGGACAGCCTCAGCAAAATCGGTGCAATCTTCAAGGGAAATAGCGAAAGATGTTCAAGTTATGACTTAACATGCATACACCATCACAACGACGCATATAAGCATATAAATCACAACCGAAGTTAAACACAAAATAATGTCCAGTTGACCACACAAGGCGAACTTATCATCAAGAAGCCGCTAGTGGTATGGAGTAAAGCGAAGCTATCTCAATGAAACACCACACATCAAAGTAAGCTACTTGCATGAATTTAAACTACTTGGATACGAAAGGAAGAAGAAACCTTGCTAGCATTTCATGACAAGACGAATTTCATCATCGATGAAAAGATCTATTATCATAAAATGTGTTACACAACAATCTCTTCAAAAGTTTTCAAAGGGAAAACTTTCTCTCTTCTCAAAAAAAAAAAAAAATGCTCTACAATGCTACACTATCTAGCTCTAATACTAATACTCTCTCAATGTCTCTTGTCTACTATCTAATGTGTTACAAATGGGGGACTCCCCTTTTTACTTGTGTAAAGAGTCCCAAAGGCTGACTAGGGTTACAATCAATAGAGTGGCTGAGGAATCGTGCCACCTCGACCCTAAATAATATTGCCCTAAAGCTACGAGGAGAGTGGGAATTGTCATCATGTAATGTCCACCATCATCCTTCTAGAAGATTCCATTTTGTAGGCAGCATTCACCTTGTTCTCGATCTTCTTTCTTGGCGTTGTTCTTTGATTTCTTCCCACTTGAGGGTCTTCATCTTACGTCACTTGAGTTATACTAAGTCTTAACACTTAGCCATTTTCTTACCGTTACCTCGCCGAGATTGAAACTTGTATCTTCATCTTCCACCGTCTTTCGGCCTCAACATTTCTCCTGCAAATCAAACAGGGAGGGGTATTAGAATACTTCATGAGCTTAACTCACTTACACGATTTTCGTAAAGTCTCAAAGCGTTCGCCAGCCAGCTTTGTGTTCAAGTTCATGCCTTAGACAAACTTCATCTTTGAGAAATTCATTTCACCTGCTGGAGCTCTGATAACCTCGATTTTATTCATTTCTGGCTCAAGTAAACTATCTTCACGAAGGATTGAAGCAAATCCACCTAGGCAGTTTCTTTCAAATTCGTCGTCTGGAGAATTTTACCTTGAGAACACATTTTCTTCATTTTTGCCTTAGAAAATTTTCAAATTTCCCTTAGGAAATTCATCAACCTGGTGCCCATTTAAAATCTTCATCCCAGAATCCTCAGCAAGCTGTGGAAGACCTTAAAATCGACTTCTCATCGATAAACTTCAATACCCAGAAGAAAATTTTCTCCAGAACGCATCGAACCCATGGGTGCACAACGAGCGGGTTCATTTTATTTCTCTGAATTTTGAACCTTAGAAAATTATTCTTTCAACAATTTTGTCCTCGTTCTTCGATCCCCACTGAGAATTTTGCTCTGACTTGGAAAATTTTTATTAACCTCGTGAAGCTGGCAGTCACTGACTTCACCTCAGGCGACTCATCTGTGTTTCAAGGAAAAATCCACCACCTCTCCAGACTTAGGCGTATTTTCTAAGGGAGAAAACATTTTGTGCCTTAGAAATTTTTTGAATCACTCTAGAAATTTTTCCTTAGAAAATTTTATTTTTACTCAACTTTGATCATCTTGCCCGCGAGGGAAAATCAACTTAGAAAATTTTTCTTGAAGGCGCATCACACTTAATTTACTTTTCATCTGGCATGCATTATTCATCCTTTGTATTTTATTCTCTATAAAATTTCCAACGCCCTAGCAATCATCTTGTCACTCATCTTATATTTTATTTCACACTTGAGAAGAATCACGCCTTAGCACTCACAAGCCTAGCATCACACTTGAAGGGAATTTTCACCCACCTTTACCTTATTTACTACCTTTATTTACCTTTCACATTTCAACTTTGGGCGCATTTGAGGCATAGAGGAGGATGGGCGCATTTTGCATGTGCTGGAGGATGAGACTTCTTCCAACGCCTTTGACTCTTTGACCAGCTTCTACACTTGGGCGGATTTGCATTATGAAGTGGATTTTAAAACTCGCCTTTCAACTCATTTGAAATATTCCCTCCTTGCATGCATACGTTTTGTCTCTTTGCATGCCATTGGTTTTGTCTTCACATGCATGCACTTGGGCGCATTTGAGCATGCAAGGAGGATGGAAATCTTTGACCCTCTTTGACTTCTTCTAAACTTGGCGCATTTCCACCTAGGAGGAAGATGGGCGCATTTAGAGGGGTGAGGAGGATATCCGACACTTAGAAATTTTTTCAACTTCTATCAATTTCCCTTGGGCGCATTTTGGCATGGGAGGAGGATAAAACTCGTTGACTTCTTTGACCTTTCTCTCCTTTGGGCGCATTTTGTACCCCATGAAGGATGAAAAATTGTTGACCTTTGACTTTGCTTGCTCACTCCTCCTTGTTGAACTTGGGCGCATTTTACTAGTGGAGGAGGATAACTTTCTAACGCCTTTCCTTGTGACTTTTCAGCTTCTCATTTTTGTCCTCACATGGCATGAATTGGGCGCATTTTGCACCTCCTGCAGGATGAAAACATTGACTTCCTTTGACCATTTCTATCTTAGGCGCATTTCTTGCCTTGAGGAGGGTAAAACTTCATGCCTTAGTTAATTTTTTTTTTAATGCTCAGTCTTGAGAAGAGGGCGCATTTTGGCCTTGCTGGTGGATGAGATTCATTGACCACTTTGACTTTTTCTCTCCTTGGGCGCATTTTGCCAGTGGAGGCGGATATTCGTTTGCCTTAGAAACTTTTTCAACCTTCCTGAGCTCTCTTCAAGTTGGGCGCATTTTGCCCCTGCTGCAGGATGAATTTCAACGCTTAGAAAATTTTCAAGCATTATGTCTGTTGAAGAAGGTGCATTTTACTAGTGTGTGAAGGATGAGCATCTTGACTTAGCTATTTTTCCTCGTCCTTGCCAGTTCCTGCACGCCTTACTATTTATAGTAAGCTCCTCAATTTTCACACTTTTGAGGCTCAGATTGCTTTGAAATTTTAAACACTGGATCTTCGTGACTCCATTACCTTGCTGACACTGCCATTCTGAGCAAGCCTGCCATTTTTAGCCTGTTTCTGAAGGTGGCTTACTATAAATAGTAAGCTCATGTTTCTGATAGCTCCCAAGCTCCGATCGAGTTGAAATTTTAATGAGATGCTCCTCACCACGTGACCTTACTGCCGACACTGACGCATGCAGCTGATTTACTATTTTTAGCATGTTTCCAATTTGACTTACTATAAATAGTAAGTGCTCCGTTTGACCTGAAATTTCACCCGAGATATTAGCTTGAAGGGCTATTCGATCCGCGATTGGTTTACGGATTTTGAAGATTTTGACTTTTGATTACTACTATTTTTAGGCTCCAGTGGAAACCCTAATTTGCATTGCGTAATGGTATCAAAAGATCTCCGTTTGCCTTTGTTTCTGCAACACTGTGATCAGCTCGTGAATCTGAACTGCTGGGTGGCGGCTGCCGGGACATATCTGCTAAAAATAGCAAGTTCCTTACTGAGTGAGAATCCTGGTTTGCATGTCACACCATCGCGAAGCTCTTGAAAAACCCATCAGGAATCACCTGACATGCAAAAGAAACCTCGACATGCAAACCCTAAAAATAGCCTCGGAAGGCTGAATCCTGAAAGTGATCATCTCGACTTGCATGTTACGTCATCGCGAAGGTCTCGAAAAACCCAGAAGGAATATCCAGACATGCAAAGAAAATCTCTGCATCTGGACCCTGAAATTTGTGCCGGAAGCCGGACTGCTAAAAATAGTAAGTTGTCCGTTTTTGTTCAAATTTGGCATGCAAGCAGCCTGGTAAGCTCTGAATGCTGTGTGACTGTTGGAATCTTGAAAATGTTGACGAATCGCCTGTAATTTCACACTTACTAAAAATAGTAAGTACCTTAGAATCGGATGAAAATTTGCTGAGAACCTGCTGGAGACATGTTGACAACACTGTTAAGCTCAATTTTCAATATATTCACTTTATTCGACCTCAGACTGACCAGGAAGACTCAAACCCTAATTTTCAGACTTGGTCAGAATTTCACGTTATGGTTCAACGGCGGGCCCGTCCCAGAAAGATAGACAGAACGAGAGAGAGACAACAAACCAACACCAAACCAAAAGCAAAGCCAAAATAGGGGGTCCCCATTTGCAATGGGGCGATGTGTGAAAAACGTCACAACAATACTCAGTAGCAAGGGTGCCATTGGCATGATATTTTTGCTCATATCTCATCATTGAAGCATCCTATGGTTCTGGGCATTGTTGCATTTTGTTCCTTTAGTTCTACCGATCATTTCAAGTGCTAAGAAGTGGAGTTTTATTGCTGCATTTATTTATCTAAAATATTGCCAGGCAAGGGTAGGGCAGCTTCACCAAGGGAGGGTGATTTCATGCTTGGAAGGCTTCAAAAATTCCAAGAAAAATCAAAGGTCTTCTTCATTCATTTTGCTGATCATTCACACTTCAAAAATCAGGTTCTTTGATGTTATTTGAACTTGTATTGCATAATTTTCTGAGTACAAATGTCTGAAATTGTTGGCAGCCATGAGAGCACTTTGTTGGAGTCTTTTGGTAGTTGAAATTCAGTCATCGTATCATCTTTGCAAATTTAAATTGTAATCAGACTTTCATATCAGCAATATTCAGTTTTCAGGCTTTAATACATTGAAGTATGTTTGCCAAGTGTTTGACAAATTGTCATTTGGTTGTAGGTTCTCATTTTGGCACGAATATTATTATTAGTTTGCATATCAAGTGTTTGTGTTAATGTCACTTGGTTATAGTTGCACATATGCCATCTTAGGTTGCATCCAAAGTGTTTGTCATAATTCCTAGTTGCTGTAGCTGCATATTACAAGTAGTTTCAGTCATCTATATGCATCAAAAATACATAAAAACAATTGCATTTCATAGTTGTCATTTGCAATCATTGGTACCATTGTAAACATTCAAAGGAACATCATTGGCAACAAGGAAAGTCAAAATAAAGCAATCAGGAGTTTTGTATCAGCCTATATCAGCTTGCACACCAACTGTTTGATAAAATTCCAAAGGCAGGAAGTGAAGAGTTTTGAGTCAGAGCATCTTAAGTGTGAACATTGCCATTTTGGTCTATCCCTCTCCTTTAGGGTGGAAAACCCTAGAAGTTTTAGAGGGTCCCATAGCAACGAAAATCTTTGTTCCCCTTTTGGTGAACCTGACGATATTCCTTGAGCCTGTAATCAGCATTTTGAGGTCATAATTGGCAAGGAATATTACAGAGGTGCAAAGAAGGAATTATTATTTCCTCCACTTTTGTGTTTGGACCATGTATTATAAAGTAGATGTCGATGAAGACTCCCTAAAAGACTGTTGTACATTAGCTGCCTGATCCAAAGGATTTGCCCCAAATGTCTACAAAAATAGAAATCAATTTTGTCTTAGTTCTTGCCTTTTTAGTCTTACCATCATAAATTGCATAAAGAGCCTTTTGTTCTTGATAGGTGATATCTACTGGGCACGGTTGGCAAGGAGTGGTGTCATGTCTTGGCTCCTTTGCCAAATCCTATTTGGACTGATATATGCCTCCATTGACATCATGTAGCAAAAATTGCATTTGGCTTTGTTTGTACTTGAGATTGATCTATATGGCCATGCAAAGTATCTCTCACATGGCATGATAACTAAAATTTGCAAACATATTGAATTTAGTGTTTCATATATTTCGAGGTTATAACTTTTGCCTTATAACTCTTAGACGAAATCCTTATCGTACTTCCTCCTTTTAATACTTAGATCCCCAATGGCAAACCGCCCATTATACGAAAATGATGGCATGGAAGAGCAATTCTCTTAATATACCAAGCCTCTCAATATACCAAACCTTCTCACCTTCCTATATATTCAAAGGTACATGAAAGAGAGATGTATGTGAGAGCAAAGTGGTACAAGAGAGTAGAGTGGCATTGTAAGGTCTCAAGTTTGTCTAATGACATATCTCCTCACAAGGGGCAGTTGAGATCATGAAGGCATGGTCACTTGTGGCATTGTGATCCCCTTGGCACCAAGGTTATGCTCTCACAACAAATCACCAGAAGAAGAAAAAGAGAGAAGACGAGAACAAATGTAAGAGAAGACAATTGCAAGAAAAGTATTTATAGTATCCCTATCACTTGAACCTCTATAGCCCTTAAATATATCGTTGGGCTATTACTTCCTAGGGTATGATAGGTAATATTTTTGAATGTTGTGTTTGGTGCACTTTAGAGGGGCTCAAGGACAACTTTTTTGCAATTGAATATGTTGGATTCTGTACAAAGTTTAGTACTTTATAATAAAGTCAAGCTAACCAAGTTAAGGACGAAAAAGTATTAGGTTTAAGTCTGAGAACCTTGTTTCCCATGAAAACTGAATTTTCTTTGAGTCGGCATAGCTCTTTTGCCTAATAATGGCTTCATTCAACCTCTTGATCATTTTGACTTGCTCTTCCATTTTTGACCAAATGCACATACGATTTTCTAGTTTATCCCATCTGATGGGTGTTCAGCATTTTCTCCCATACAATGCCTCAAATGGAGCCATTTTCAAAGTAGAGTGATATGAATTATTATATGCAAACTCAAGTAGAAGTAGGTATTCCTCCCATTGTATTACTAGTCCATACAACAAATTCGCAGCAAATCTTCTAAGATTTGATTCACCCTTTTTGTTTGACCATGGGTCTCTGATGATAAGCTAAATTGATGTTCAATTGAGTTCTTAATGTTGAAACAAGAGTTGCCAAATCTTTGAAGTCATCCACATGTCTCTATCTGAGATAATTCTTTTGAAAACTCCATGAAGTCTAAAGATCTTTAGAACAAATCTTCTTGCAAGGATCAACACACCATCTGACAAGTTTCTTGGTATAAAATGAGCAACTTTAGTGAACTTGTCACTGCCTCGTAGATCATATCATGGCGGTTCCTAGACATTGGAAAACCTTGGGAAAAATCTATGCTAATCACTTGTCATTTCTATTTTGGTACATCATGAGGATAGAGTAACCCTGCAAGGTGCATGTGTTCAACCTCTCATTGACATTCTAAATATCTAGCCACAAAATTGGCTGCATCTCTCGTGATTCCTTTCTAGAAATGTAGTGGCTTTAGATCAACCATCAATTTGGTTACACATGGGTGTCTTGAATATGGTGCATAATGAACTTCTCTTAGTGCTAATGTCCTCAAACCTCCTTGATCTAGAACATACATTTTACCATGGTACCTCAAAAGACCACATAATATTTCATCTTGATATGCTCCTTTATAAAATTCAACAAAGCATTGTTCATTTACCATAAGTTGGTGTTTTTTTGTAGCCAAATATCTTGTATTGTGTAATATCCCTTGCCAAATCTAGCCACAAAATGTAGAAGATATGCTCAAGGAATATTGTCAAACACTTTACCCCTAACCTTTTTGCTTGCTGGTCTGAAGTTCAATCTGATTTTATTTGCTTCAAGAAGATATCAAAGTACTCTAAATGCTTGGAAATCAAAACTACAATGTATAAACTATATTCTAAATGCATCAATGACCTCTTTTCATCTTTTACAATGCTCATACATGACTTCTACATGTGAAATATCCACCTACAACCAACTGGTATTTTGTCAAACAGTTGGTATGCAATGTTCTATGCTGCTTGTATGAAGTTTCAGATTGTTGTGTGATGCTAAAATGACTTTGAAGGCTTGAAATAACTTCTACAACAACTATGCAAGCTTCTAATTGTAATACAATGCTCTTCTGTAATTTTAAATGCATACAAATGAGAAATTAAGGGAATAAGATGCACCTACAGCCAACAGACATTTTTACAAACATGTTGGCGAAAAATCTAACACCTCTGGAGTGCAGGTTTGTACGGACAGCTATGTACACTACGCAATGAGTGCTCTTCAAATTAGGAGGGGAAGCTCCCTCGTTGTGCTGGAATGCATGGAAAAGAAAAGTAATCTAAGTCCTATCTTTTGTTCTCACTGGAAGAGGCACAAGGTTAAGAAAACCAAGAACGTTACAGCTAAGGATTTTCTGGTTTCGCAGATCATTAACTAACTAAGCTAACTACTTTAAATCTATCCAGCCTCAGGAAAACAGAGCGAGAGGAAACGGAGCAAGGTTTGACTAACTGATGATAAACGGGTTTAGATTCTCTACTTGAGGGCAAGGTGGCGCAACTATCATCTCAATCTAAACCAGCTTATTGGGCACAAAACAGATTTAAGAATTTACCAAGACGATCTTATGGAACCCTGTGTGGCATAACACTTGATCGAAATAGCAAAGTCTTCACAAAACAGCCTTTATCATCACAATCTCATGAAACCCTATGTGGCATAACCTTTGATTATATTGATAAAGATTCACAAAACAGATTTATCACTGTAATTTCTCGAAACCCTATGTGGCATAATGATTGATCACAATGGTAAATAGACACAAAACAGATTTATCACCTCAATCTCTTGAAACCCTATGTGGCATAACAATTGATCTCAATGATAAAGATGTTCAAACAGATTTATCTAAACTAAGGAAAGAATTCACCACTACAATCTCTTGAAACCCTATGTGGCATAACAATTAATTGCAATAGTGAAGACACATGAACAAATACCAAAAGAGTAATATTGAGGGCAAGGTAGGCGCAGCATATATTTCTCTCTCAAGCAAAAGTTATTTACAAATGAGCAAAAGCTCTTATTTATATACATCAAGGTGTAGGGAACCCTAAAATCACCTTGAGTCATCTACAGTTCTTGCAATGCATGCAAGTTTTGCTGCTAAGCCCTAATGAAGTAAACTATACAGTCAACTGGAAAACTACCATCAGTTAACCGAAACATCTAATCTAAAAATGGACAATTGTGCGAGCATGCACGTCCTTATTGAAAGCGAGTTAACTGGAAGACTACCATCAGTTAACGTAAAACCCTAAAAGAAACTCCAAGTGTGTAAGGCTAATCTCAGAATAGATATGCATGAGACAAGACAGCGAGTTAACTTGAACAAGTAACGCCAAGTTAACTCCTGTGTGTAATGTCTATCCTGAGAGGTGGGAACTGAAGTCTACTGGTCGTGATCTCGAACAAGCAATCCCTCAACGAGGCTGCCAACTGCATCAGCATCTGAATGTCAGCAACTTGAGCAATCTTGGCAATCTTTGCACACTCAAACTAGCATTTAACTGACTTATAACTTTGGCGGCTCCGTGACTGAAGTGATGGCCATTATCTCTTTTGTGGCTTGATACAAATCATCAGCTTTTCTAACGAAATCATGAATTAAGACCGATTTGGTCTTGAATTAAGTCTGTGTGTACTGTACTCAAAAATTCGCCTATTGACTGTGAACACGGCTATATTCGACAATTTTTCTCGAAAACTAAAAATAGCCTGCCGAGGCTAAAAGTAGCCTTTCAAGAGTTATTTTCGGCGAAAATCTGAGATATGGGTTTTGTCCAGAAGAAGATTCTAAGACAACCCAGAATGTCAGATTTGCGAAAATTTGACTTCTACTCGACCATGCAAGGAATTTTCAGTTGAGAAAATTAGAGCCTCGAGAACTGATGCTCTGGAGTAAATTTTCCTGAAAAATTCTGGCACATGGGTTTTCTCGAGGAAGCTATTCTGAATCAACCCAGATGATTTGTTTTGCCAAAAGTCGCCAATTCTTCAAACATGCGAAAGAATTTAAGACGAGAAATAGAAGAATTTAAGACAGAAGAAAGAAGTTTTTAGTGCTCTGCTTCTGCTAAAATCGCCATCTTGTTTGAAGTCTGCTGATAATTCTGACTTGTACCTGCAAATAAAATGTTTTGATGTCTTCGCCAATGATTGTTGATGAAGAATTTGCCTTTGGTTTGCTAAAATTCGCCTTTTGGTTGAAGAAAAACGAATTTTGACTTTGAAGATATGAATTGCCTTGAAAAATACGAATCTCCCTTGAAAATACGCCTTATGAATGAAGAAAAACGAATTTTGCTTGAAAATACGCCTTTGCCTTGAAGAAAAACGAATTTTGCTTGAAAAATATGAATTTCTCTTAAGAAAAACGAATTTCTCTTTAGCTTTGTGAATAATAAATGAAGATGGCGCCATGCTTAAATAAGATGAAATTCGCATCAATCTGACAACTGCAAGATTTAAAACCTCAGCTGAAAATAGAAGCCTTTCAATTGGACCATTTCAGTTGAACTGCCACTGACTGGAAGTTCAAAAATAAATAATAATAAAATATTTATTATGCAATAGCAAAGGCGCCAAAAATAGAAAATCGCCATTCAATGCTAAAATATGCAAAATATTTGAAACTCCAGTTGACAATTGAATGAAGCTTTAGGCTTCACCGTTGGACTTCACCGATTCCAAAAAGTCATCATCTGAGCTCATAGGCGTCCATTTGCTCAAGATATTGCACTTTTTACTAACTCCCTATTTTATAGCTGACAGCACTGTCACGACTGGCCAACTTCGACACTGATTTCTGGATGATCGGGTGATGCTGAGACTGATCCAAGAATTCATCGGAAAGCCTACTGAACAAGGAAGAAATTCGCGGGAGACACTACTGCAAAATCCATCATTTAACCCCTTGAAAAATTAGGGCCCCTGATTAAATTGCTTTTACGGGTTCCAGACTTGGCCATTTCCCAAACTGCCATCTGACGCTTCAAACGGCTGCGACGGTGAACAGTGAACCTGCGACAGGAAACGAAGCTCACTGCATGCCTAGAGACATTCTGCATCCAACGACTACGATACCTGAAAGCTGTGTTAAGGGCCTCAAAAGTAAAAGCGCCCCGGCTCTTGGTTGCACTAGTGTCATTTTGACGAAGTCGAACTTTCACCAAAATACCCTACTTTGACCTCTGATATCTGGATGGGATGACCCGGGATTCGGCACTATCTGTTTTAACCGACAGCTAGAAGGGCCTACAAGAGAAGTCTCTGGAGGTGACGAAGCAAGAAAACTGCTTCTAAGACCTCAAAAACTCCAGTGCGTATTTTATTTAAAATTACCGCTCCAGACTTGAGCCATTTTCCGGATATCTTCACTCTTCAGCATCTCGCCAAAGACCTCGCACGTACGAGCGACTGCCAAATCCCGAAGGCTGACGGCTAGGCTCGTTGGATAGATAAAATGATTACGCTCAATAGCCGTGAAGACTTCGAACGCGAACGGGCTCATCTGACAGGCCTAAAGGCTAGGCGCCTCTAGATTGTGGAAATGCACTGCAAATTGTTTGTTGGTCCACCCGTGAAATTACGTGCTTGGTAGAATCGCCGCCACGATCACTTGGAACGTCGGATCGACAGGCAGGATGGTGCATCGCGGAGCTGGGCTAGAGTATTACTGATGTTAGGAAGACTGTCTACAAATTTCGCCATCTGGAGGGTCCTTTAAACCAGCGCCCCTGGGCTGTACTTGCACTGGGAACAAACGGAGAAGCTCAGAAACGTGAAAACTCCATTTTAAGCTGATCTTCGGACGACTACCGCCGGAGTTCTGAAACTCGGATGACTACGTTTGATATCTCGTTGGATAAGCAGACTTGTAATGTCCCTCTTTGTCCGGCTTGTGATGTCCCTCTTTGTCCCCATTTAATCTCACTTAGGATTATCCTTATTTTGTTTAAAATGATAATAAAAATAATAAAAAAATTATTATTAATAATCTCAATATTTGTGATGTCTCTTTATTTTAAAATTTATATGGTTCATTTCACAACTAAACAAGTTCATTGTAAATATATATAATTATTGTGGGTTTTTACTTCTCATCGCCTTTCATTGTTCGTTATTTCTAAAAATGCCCAAAACGCATTCAAAGACATTATATTTATTTAAACTCGTATTATCCTGACTCTCTTAAAATAACGATGATTTAATATTTTAAGTGAAAGTAGCAAATATAGGATGAATGTCGGGGTTGAATGAAGTGTGAAGCTAACCCGCAATTTGTTAGCACCAGGCGCGACGTTTCTAAGGGCCGTTTCCAGTGTCGCTTCGGCCAGTATTCATCTTGAAGATACGCATCCCTGTGATGAGGAATCATAACCCTCCTGAAGTGACGCGATACTAACCTGATCGTGACTATTTAATGGTTCTTGGTGTACAGAAGGAAAAGGGGAGGAAAAAAAAACGTGGTCTGGCACGAGATTTACAGTAGCTATTGACGCGGCCAAATAATCTTACTTGGAGGTTGCGGACCCTGGTATGCAAATTATACTGTCACTTGAACATCATCTCTTTGTCTAAAAATGCTGGCAATATCATATAGTAATTGTGAATGAGAAATATGGCATATCAGTATAATTTTTTAATGTCCATTCTCCATTGAATTATCAAGCTCGATTTATGGACTTAGGAATGAAAGGAAGTCAGGAACATAGGCAAGGGGGCAGTCATTAGAGACTCTTTTCTCAGTATTCCACCTTGCTTGGATGACTGCAGGTCTGCCAAGAAGGCCGAGAGGGTCATATCCACGGGTGTTGGTTGACTGTTCTCGGACTGAGGAATGGTGCTCTATGACAGTCCTGCGTATGAAGTCCTTATTGCTTCACTCCTACAGTTAATAGATCAAAGGTGATAATTTAATGCATCTTATATCCCTGATTATTTAGAATCTGTATGCATGTTATAAGAAACAATTGATAGTATAGAAAGTAATTTATCACCTGTTATCTGTGTTGAATATTTTTATATCTGTTGATTACTTATTCAGAATAGTAATTTGGTATTTTTTAGGATAAAGATTAAACAAACCTTGAACAGGGGTCATTACAAGACTAGTCGAGAACAAATTGACTGTATCCGTTACCCGAAATACCAGAATTTACCCCCTCTTTAAGATGGGCGCCCTCAGGCTAGAGGCGCGCTTTTGCCTGAAAGAGACAAGTTTCTCACCTCTGGAAATTTAGGGATTTCAACTTCTGTTGCTGTTTGCCGGAGCTGTGAGTCTCGGAAAACTTCGCTAGATAGCTCGACGGATAGCTAGACCACTTCTGAAGAGATTGACTGGATGCTTGGACGTTTTTAGCAACATCTTGACCTTCAACAAGCTGAGCGCCCTTGGGCTATAGTTGCACTTTTATGCTTTTTCCTGAGAAATCTTCATAAATTAATCACTGAAAACTCTGTCTCGATCACTGGAATGACCGTATGCAACATGAAATGCTGTCGTGAAATGTCCCTCCATCATGAAATACTCCATTCTGAGTCTCTGCTTCAGGTTTTGATCAATATAACTGACTTTAATTGACAAACTATTGACAAAAACTCCATGCTTGATATTGCCCAAAATTGTATTTTACATCATTTTAGCAAGATTAAGACTCTTTAAACAAAATGCCTTGATGAAGCAAAAAATTTGGTTTGGGTACAACAAAACACTTGGCATGCAAACTTCTATCATCATGAACATGGACATATCTTCAAATAATAGACCTGCAACTTATTACTCCTTTATTATATGCAATCTCCGAGTACAATAGCATATGTACATGCCAATACTCTTGGCTTATGTTCATGAAACAAGTACAATGAAAAGTCTGAAGCAAATGGACATCTACAGCAGCAATACTAATGATATCATATGATCAATGCAACTATCAAAATGTACATGGAAACTTGGTATTTGAAGTCGCCTTGGATTGAAGATGAAGTAGCAAACAAGAACAAAGGATGAGAGCACCTTATGAGTGAAAAAACGTGGACTCCAAGTGCTGATGCAAAAAGTCTGAAAATGAATATCAGACTGCTGGTAACAAAGTATGATGCAATCGAACTGTTGAATAATGAAGTCCCAATCCACAAATGCCTCCAATTAAACTCCAAGTCGTATCATGCAAGACTTTAGCATCGAAAATGCAAACTATTGAAGTCTGAAGTAAAATGTCAGAATTCTGGAAATATTTGATATAAAAATCTGAATATAAAATCGACCTCCTTGATGCAAATTAACGATCTCCAAAATGTCTTCAATGCAAACACCAATCAAACTAAGCAAAATTGGCCTTAGGCCACAAATTTTGTGCAAATGAGAAGTCTGAAGTAATCTCTCCCTCAGCTGCAATAATTCAGGTGATATTTCACACCCTCAAAATTGCTATCAATAGGAATTTTTCATTTCCTATGATAAAGAACAATCTGTAGAAACCCTAGGCTCCACAAGATGAAATGGCAACATCAACATCAAATCTAGATGCGAGTAAATGAGCCCCTCATGTCTATTTATTCTTTTCCTCAAGAGGTCGGCCTCCTTCTAGAACTTTTTCAAGTCGGATTCTAGAAGGAATATTATAATATTATTTTATTATTTTATTATTGCATTTTAATAAAAATATTAATCAACTCCTATAGTGCAATATAACATTATAATATGAAATAAGGTTTCCATAAATAGAAATATCCATGATGATCATGAAATCACGAAATGAGCCAACCAATCAATTGGGTATCTGCCAAACGATCCTCTTATCACGCGCCATTAGCCTACGAGGATCAGGAATAGGCTAATTCCTCAAAACTCCAATGCTTATGAAAAAGGGGACATTTTACATATTGCTTGGGATGTGGGATTCTTTTTAGCTTCAACTTCTTGACCATTTCAATGGGAACTAGGTTATCCATGCTCTCACTGTCAATCACAACTTTGTGACACTTACCTTTGGACTTGTATATGGTCCTAAAAAGATTCTTTCTTTGAGCTGGTTCATGTTCTTCCTTCGATTTTAGAAATACCCTCTTTATCATGAGGGCTTCCCTTTCTCAGGTTTGTTTGCATGTCTTATTGGCGCTTCATATGCTTCATCAACTTTGGCAATATAATTTCTTCCACGATCTTGTGCTTGTAGACACTCAAAGCCTTTATGGGTAACTTCATTGCATCAGTAGCAAGTGAATCTTTTACCTCTTCCTCTTCTATACTCTTGCTCTTTAGGAATTTCCTCGTCGTCTTGTAACTTGATTGTAATTGTCATTATTAGAACTGTTAGACTCCCCTTCACTATTCTATTGTCTTTTATCTTTACCAAATTTCCCTCTTACTCTTCCTTTGTAATTATTCTATAGCTTTCTAGCTTGCTTCTTCTCTGCACTCAAGGCACACTGGTAGGCTTCTTTCACTGATCTCACCTAGATCATACTAAACTCATCTTTGATAGCCATGTGGAGTCTGTTGATGTACCGTGTAACTTTTTCCTCTTCATTGTCTACATGACTAGTTTGAATGTTGAGTCGTTAAAACTCTTCAGTATAAGCTTTGATAGTTAGCTCTCTTTGCTTCTATTTCTATGATTTCCTTAACAAATTTAAGTGGTAATGTATAAGTAGAAAATTTGACTCAAGTTTTTCCACCATTTAGCCCCATCATTGAATCTTCTCTTTTTCCTCCTCTATCAATCCAATTTGATCCTACCAAAGGGATGCATGACCCTTCAACTTGGTACTAACAAGCTCCACCATCTTTGGGTCGTTGATGGATTCAAATTCAAAGTACTTCTACATCTTTGCAATCCAATCTACAAGCTTTTAGCATTCAAACTTCCATTGAAGCATAGAGTCTCTAAAAGTGTTCGATTTCCAATAAGAGACATGGCTCTTATGAAATGTTCATTCATATATTCTCTTACTATTCAACTGCTTCTATTTCTTCTTCCTCATCTGCACTTAGATTCTCAAGAGCTACACCTCTCCTTTGTGTTGTTTCAATGCTACTAACCTTGTTGCCATCGCCCTCGATATCATTGCCATTTCAGCATTACCATGAGCCATTTTTTCTTTCCAACTCTTTGCAGTTACACAAACTTGACCAGTTCTGATACCACTTAATGTAGTTAAGGATTCATTGCCTAATGAAGGACAAGTGAACCCAAGCAACCTCACATACAACCCAATAGTCGGTAGTAACGACATTTAAATTTTCTAAAAGTCACAGAATAGTGGTTAAAATCTGTAAAGAACCGGACTAATTTTTTTTGTTTTTTCCAATTACAATTACAATCAACACGCACCCATTAAGGTTAGCTCTAAAACCAAAATGATGCGAAAGCAACTCTAACCAAGGATGTACACCAGGATCCCGATGTGGGTAAGGTGTGAGCATATGGTCAGAGGATCTAATGCGGATGCAGAACTGGAAGGGAACTCTAACCAAAAATGCGTCTAGGGTAGACGAGCATATGGTCAGAGGATCTTATGCAAGATGAGCTGAAGTAACTCTAACCAAGATGGCGCCGAGTGATGGCGAGCATATGGTTAGAGGGTCCCTAAAACTACTAACTGAAAGTAAATAGGCGGCAAGCCAGCCTCTTCCACTTATTCAGCGGGAAGTACAATAAAGTAAGTGAAAGAGAGGAGAATTGCTGATAGTACTACTATTCAGCTTACAATATGATAGAATGCTTGCCAAAACCCCATATTAGAAAGTCCTCCAATGCTGCAAAACTAAGTATGATTTCCTCAATGCTTAACAAGACTCTCAAGACTCAATCTCCTCACAACTTACATTTATTCAAGACTGATATGACAGACCAGCGACTGAAATGAAGTAATCAGCAACATTAGAACTCACTAAAATACTCACAACTCACTCAATACTTGCCAGAATGATATGAGACTTGATGCAAACGAATGCGAGGATGATGACAATGAAGACTAGACTAAGAAATAGCTGATAAATTGAAGTATTTTTTTTCTAAACACTTGCCAGGCAGACCAGAATGGTACGGCCCAGAGAAGGATGATTTTTGCAAGATAAAATCTAAGACAACAAAATAAAATCTGAAACTTCTAGGCAGGGGTCGCCCCAGGCTGAGAAGAACAAAGGAAAAACACCCAGAACGATAATATTTTTATTTCATGAGATATGAGCAATTCTTACAATCAGCTATGATATTCAGCAACTCCAAAATATGTCTAAAATGCAAGGAAACTGAACTAATATGCTAGGAAACTCAAATGCAATGCTAAAACAACTCGACTACAATCTACTTCTCAACTAGTTGCTATCTTTCAAGCAAGAAGATGAGCCATTGCTAGGAGGTATGCTTTCCTCGAAGCGTGTGCCTGAAGACAATCCAGTAGCATAACGATATGGTAGACAAGAGATCGCAAATGAAGAGCTGAGGCCAACATATAAAGAGTTGAGGAGAATCTTCTAGAAGCTTCAAGAAGGGCGCCCAAATTCAAATTTGACTTCAACTCCTTTCCCTCCAAAGGTGGCGTCCTTTTCTCATAAGGCCATATTTCACTTTTATAAAAATTAATCTTTCTCTCAAGTAGGCGTCCCACTTCTCCAACCCATAATTTGGCCTTAAAATATAAATTATCTCCTGATGAGGCCTTCAACCTCAAAAACCCCCTTTTTAAAACAACATAAAGTTATAATGCTAGGCCAAGGGGTTGTAATATTAAAATATAACATTATAATATGAAAATAACTTATCTCTCCAGAAAATGCATCCAAAGGCCAAAAATCAAATTACCAACTGAACTGGTTGAAGAAGAGAGCCAACAGCACTGTAATCAACAGGACCCTTGGTAGAAATAGAATTTAGTAAAAATAGTAAATTCATGAAATTGCTCAGAACACCAAACGAGCTATACCACTGCGAAGCTTTCTGAAAACCCAGAAAGAATCTGCAATCCAATCTTCAATCTTCAAACAACAACCTCCTCAAAAATAGGAAACCCTAATTTCGCCCTCCGAGTAGGCTATGAGTCTCCAGAATAGGCCAACGGTCAACTAAATCGATCACAATTGAGAAGGGGACATTACAGTCCGCCCTCCCCAAGATTGCTTTCCCTCAAGCAATCGCAACTCTGGATGTAGCAAAAAATCCTCATTCTCCCAAGTTGCATCCTCCAAGGGAAGTTCTTCCACTTCACCAAGTATTCTTTGATTGTCCTTCTCCTCAAAGAACGTTCTCTGGAATTAATAATCTCCTCTGGAATCAAGGTCAACTGTCCTTCGTCCAAGGGAGGCAACTGTGATGAAACAACAACAATGTGTCCAAACGCCTTCTTGAGGCGAGACACATGGAAGACATTGTGAACCTTACTACTCGAGGGTAGTACCAACTCGTAAGCCACTGCTCCAACTTTTCTGATGACTTTGAATGGCCCATAGAAGCGAGGTTTGAGCTTCTCAGCTCAACTCTTCTTGAGAGTAGACTGTCTGTAAGGCTGAAGTCGAAGGTAAACCATATCTTCAACCTCAAATGAACGCTCAACACGTTGTTGATCAACGTACATCTTCTGCTGATTTTGTGCTATTTGAAAGTTGTTCTTCAAGGAATTCAAAATATCTTGACTTTGTTGCAACCAATCCTTGGCTTGAGGGGCTTTGCTATCACCAAACACCAAATCAGTAAAGCTAGGAGCCTCATAACCATAGAGAGCCATGAATGGAGACATCCTTATTGCAATGTGGAAAGATGAATTATAGCAATACTCTCCAATGTGAAGCCATTTCACCCATGCTTTTTGCTGCTCCGAGACATAATTTCTAAGATAGCCCTCCAACCACTTGTTCACTATCTTTGTTTGACCATCAGTTTGAGGGTGATAGCTAGTGCTTGGAGTAAGCACTGTACCACTCATCCTGAAAACTTCTTGCCAAAAGGTTCTTAGGAACTTGCTGTCCCTATCACTCATAATGTTTTTCGGCAACCCATGCAACCTAAACACTTCATGGAAAAACAAATCTGCCACTTGAGCTGCTGAAAATGTGCTAGTGATGGCAAAAAAGTGAGCAAACTTTGTTAATATGTCTACTACAACGTAGATACAATCTTTGCCTTGAACTTTTGGCAACCCTATGATGAAGTTCATTGATATGCTTTCCCATTTTTGGTTGGGAATGGGAAGAGGTTGCAGAAGGCCAGCTGGAAGAGAATGCTCATTTTTGTTCATCTGACAAGTGGGACACTCCCTGATGTAGCGTTGGACTTCCTCTTTCAACCCCTTCCAAGAAAACCTCTTCCGAATCTGCCTATATGTTTTGAAATAACCTTGATGACCAGCAAGTGGGATGTCATGAAAAGTCATCAAAATCTTCTTTTTGAGCTTAGAATCCGCCACCAAAAAGATCCTTCCCTTGTAGTGTATCAAACTGTCAACCACTTTGTACCTTTTGTCATGGAAAGTACCTTCGATGATGCTGGTTGCAAATTGATTTTTGGCATAATCAGCAAGCAACATCTCCTTCCAATCAACAGTAAGCTCACACAATGAGCTCAAATGAGGCCTCCTAGATAGAGCATCCGCCACAATGTTGTTTTTCCCTTTGACATACTCAATGTCAAAATCGTAAGCTTGAAGCTTACTCAACCACTTTTGTTGTCTTTCATTCAAATCCTTCTGGTGCATGAAGTGCTTGAGACTATTGTGATCAGTCTTTACCACAAACTTGCTCCCCACCAGATATTGTCTGAACTTAGCTAATGCATACATGATTGCAAGCATTTCCTTGTCATAGATGGAGTAGGTCCTCTCAACACCCCTTAGTTTCCTACTTTCAAACACAATGGGATGCTTATCTTGCATCAAAACAGCCTCAACACCTTCTCCGGATGCATCACATTGTAACTCGAAAGGCTTGGAGAAATCTTGTATGGCCAAAACTGGGCAAGAACTCATGATCTTCTTGAACTTATCAAAAACACTTTGAGTCTTTTCTGACCAAAAGAAGGCCCTCTTTTTAGTGAGGTCAGTAAGAGGAGCAACAGTTTGAGAGTAGCCCTTCACAAATCTCTTGTAAAAGCCACAAAGACCCAAGAACCCTTTCAAATGAGTCAAGTTCTCTGGAGGTGGCCAATCAACTATAGCCTTGATCTTTTCAGGATCAAACTTCACCCCATCAGCACTGATTATGTGACCAAGGTAGAGCAGCTCCTTCATTCCAAATTCACATTTGGACTCTTTGGCAAACAAACTTTCTGACTCTAAGATGCTAAGGACTTCCTCCAAGTGCTTGAGATGTTCTTCCCACGTCTTGCTGAAGATGAGGATATCATCAAAAAAGATCAACACAAACTTCCTCAACTGTTTTTGAAAGACTCTGTTCATACAAGATTGGAAGGTGGCTAGAGCATTAGTCAACCCAAAAGGCATGACTAAAAACTCGAAATGACCATAGTGGCATCTGAATGCTGTCTTCTCAACATCTGACCCTCTCATCCGTATTTGATAGTAGCCCGACCTTAAATCAATTTTTGAAAAGAACTTGGCACCATGTAGGCCGTCAATGAGCTCATCTATCCGGGGAATGGGGTACTGATTTTTGATTGTACTTTGATTCAAGGTACTATAATCCACACACATGCGGATGGTGCCATCCTTCTTCACAAGAACTACTGCTGAAGCGAAGGGACTCTTGCTTGGACGAATGAAGCCCATCTCCAAGAGTTCTTTTATGTTTTTCTCGATCTCGTCCTTCTGCTTCTTAGGATACCGATATGGTGTTGTGATGACTGGCTTGGCCACTTCTTGAGTTCAATAACATGCTCAACTCCCCTTTCAGGAGGCAGCCCAGGAGGTAGATTAGCAAACACCTTACTCTTCTTGGTGAGTATAGACTGGATATCTGGAGGATAGTCCCTCTTTGTATCAACTGGACTAGCTGGAAGAACCATACATTCCGCAACCCACTCAACTTGATCGTGCCGAATCAGCCTCTCCATTCTTTTGAATGACACAATCCGAGGACCACCATTGGACATTCCTCTTAACACCACCTTCTTTCCATCAGATTGGAACTTGAGCTCGATTGTTTGTAGATTGAGAGAGATTTCACCAAGTGAGCGTAACCATTGAATACCAAGTATTGCATCCGTGTCACCAATAGTAACTACATAGAAGTCATCTTTGACTTCATAATTGCCTAACTGCATAGACATGTTAGGAACTCTTTGGTTGCAAGAAATATGAAACCCATCAGCCACCATGACTTTGAATCCTTCAAATTCTTCTGTTTTGAGACCTCTCTTTGCAACCACACCTTCGTCAATGAAGTTATGTGTTGCCCCAGTATCAATTAAGGCAACAATACGGTGACCTCCAATCCCACCACGAACCTTGAAAGATTCGTTCTTTTGGAAACTAGAGAGTTGGGCAATAGGGCCCCCAACTCCTTGCTCATGATCGGACTCTTCTGGAACTCTCTCTTCCTCGCTGTCCCCAAAATAAGACTGCTGATCAGACATATCAGATTTTGATCCATAATTAGAATAGGCCCCTATTTGGTTAGAACGCCCTCTTGCAGGACATCTATGACCCTTAACCCAAGGCTCCAAACATGTATAACACTTGCCTTATTTTCTAAGCTGTTCACGCTGCTCATCGGTCGACTTGGGTGGAAACTTCTTGTGCTGATTTGAAAAATGTTTCTTATCCCTCTTGTGGCCAAAGGGCTTGGGCATAAATTTTGGCTTAGGGGCTGATAACTCCATACTTCAAGACTTTTTGATTGCTTCTTCGAGAATTGGTGGATCGAAAGCCTTAACCCACTCTTTCAAGGGTTCAACCAATCCTTCGGAGAACAATACAACCAACCTTCTTTCAGTGATGTTGGGCACCATCACGAAAAGCCTTTGAAAATCAGCTATGTAAGCATCCAAGGAACCATGCTGCTTCAATTGTGCTAGCTCTCGAAACTTCATTTCAGGATCCTTAGTGTCAAATCTATCAATCAGCTTGTTGGTGAATTCATCATAGGTTCGAATGAGGTTGTGGCCAAGAGTGACCAAACCATGGTACCACCACTCATGGGCAGCTCCTTCCAAATGCAACGTTTCAAACTTTATGGCATCTTCCTCTGGCACGGGCCTTAACGATAGGTAGTGTTGATGCGGTTTTTGTGACCATACCAAACAGCAGAACAAAATAGTTTTGGG
>VDFB02121182.1:0-32646 GCA_007258455.2 Sequoia sempervirens
TTCATTATTTACACCTTTCTCATGCTTTATTTTGTCTCTTTATGCCCTCATATGCTTATATTAAGTGTATTTTTGGGTCCTATCCTAACTAACAACATTAAATATGAAATTTTCCCTGACACTTGGTTTTGGGTCCCAGGTGGGACTCATCCACGAAGGGTGGCAAATGAGTCCCCCTTGGCCCCAAATTCAAAATATTTCAAAATTTCTTTCAATATTTTACTCAAATTCACTTCATGTCAACCTATGATGAGGTATGAATAGATAATAAGGCACAAGATTTGTATAAATATGTGATTTTCACCTCATTCTATGACCTATTCACCTATTCATTCAAAACATTCATAATTCAGAAATTTTCGAGCACTCAAGCATATTATGTCATCGACTCAAGCACTTTCAAGCACTTTGGAGCAGCCATTAACATCACTTCAGATTTGCATATTCAAGGGTTTGGTAAGTTTATAATATTTTTATGTTATTCATTTATCATTTCCCTTTCATGTCATTAACTTCTACTGGGTTTAATTACTAAAGTGGGGTTTGACCAAAGAAAACCCCTATTCACTAACATCCCAACATTTTTCCCCTTTGTGCATGTGTATTTGCAGCTTTGTTTTGTAGATTTAACAAGTTTAAAGGTGTTGAAAAGTGGAATTAAAGTCAACTAGGCTCTTCAAATCAATTCATCATCTATTCAAGCATTCTAAGCACTTTCAACCCATTTTTTGCATAATTGACCCTTACAACTATACACTTAGTCATTACCAGATCTAGAGTAGCAGTGTTGAACTTTAACTTTTTAGAAATCTTGGGGAGGATTGATTCACCACCCTTGGGGAATGAGTCCCACTTGAAATCTGGAAATCTGCATTTTTTTTAGAAATCAACTCCAGATTGTCAAAAATCAGGTCCTAACACTTTTTCAACAGTCGAAGGACTAATTTGCCACCCTTGGCGAATGAGTCCCACTGTGAAAAATAAAAAAAATTGATCATCATTTCAGACACTCTAGAAAGCTCACTCAACATCCAGTTGCACTTCGATTTGACCCTATACCTTCTTTTCTACATATTTCCTTACATCTCTTCATATTTCATAGTAGTTTGCATATTGCACTGTGTTTTCAAAAAAAACATAAATCTTAGTTTTGCATTCATTTTCAGTCATTTAGATCAATCAATTTAATTTAGTTAAGTTCATTTACATAACATCATACTGCATAGATCCTTATTTGAATGAACATAAGTATTTTAGAAGCCCAAATCTCTCTCTTTCTAGGTGGAAAATCCTAGGAAGAGAGCAAGCATTGTTGGGTTCCTAAAATCTCTGTTTCACATCAATAATCATCTTTATTTTTTAGTTTAGTGCATTTAGACATTGCATTTATGCATATTGCATACATCCTTGCATTGATTTTGAGTGTAGAAATTATGCATTTTAGGTCCATTTCTCTCCTTTTAGGTGATAAACCATAGAAGAGTTAGAGAACCCTTGGATACCCAAAAATGGTGTCCACATTTTGGTGAACCAGAATTTTGAACATTTTACTTTTGATTTCAAGTGTATTTGCATCCTAGGTTTAACTTGCATCAACATTGCATTAGGTTTTGCATTGTTTAATTTCCATCCCAGGGTTTTAAAAATTGCATTAGTGAAAAGCTCATATAGCTTGCATTTTTGCATTATATTTCATTGGAAACAACAAAAAATTTGCATTTTCACATTGTAGCTACATTTGCACATATGAAAAAAGATCAAATTGCATTTAATTTTTTTGAAAAATCATAAAAAAATCATTACTAGGGCTAACTCACCACACTGGGTGAGTTATTCCTTCTGCACATTTTCTTTATTTCAGTATTTTTTTATTACATTATGTCATAGTTTCCATATTTGCTATTTTTCTTGCATTTAGTTTGCTTTCATTCATTTGCATCATGGATTTTTTCATTAATAAGTTTTGGATGTCATTAAAATATTTAGTGGACATGTCAAATTGTGCCTTTGGAATTGATCCTAATGATCTTGAGCTTCCTCAATGAATTCCTCGACAACCTAGAAGATAATGCATCCCTTTACCTATCCATGAAACAAAAAGACCTTCCTACAGTCTCACCTCCCAATACATTTGGTTACTTACATCCTAAAACAAAAAAATGACCTAAGTTCCCTCCATTAGATGGACCTAGTTCCTCTAAACAAGCAACTTATCAACCATTCTATGATAACCTAGTTACAAATACCCCAATCAACCTTGAAGAAACTTATGGCAAAGGTTTTACCATCTTAAGCAAGCAAGGATGTGACATAACAATTGAACATGAAATCCATCAACTTTTTGAGCAAGTAACAACTAAAGAAAACACAAAAGGGATAGCTATCCAGATCCCCCTCATGACCATAAGCCTCTTAGAGAGCATCTAAAGCTTCATAATGATGGTACGGTGATCATTGACTCTCCCCCTGACTTGAACATCCTTCTTTCTCCTGAACAACCCATGACTAATAACAATCATAAGGATACAAGGATCCCCATGGGTCCTCTTCCTCCTTCTATTCATGAAATGGGTGAATCTAGTAAATTAAAATGACCTTACAAGTTGAAAAATATAAATTTTCCTCTCCATCCACCACCTAAATGTGAAAGGAAACTAAAAAATATTTTAAACAGAGGTCTCATATTATTACCACCTATGAATAGGTTGGTCATACATCCTAAGGATTCCAACATAGTACCATATTACAAATACCATCGTGTTCTTGGACACCATAGCGATGTGTGTCAAACATTGAAGGAAATAATGAGTAAGTACCACTTCAATGACACCGATTGCTATCCCATAATTCCATAGTACACTTTCCCACTCCTTGAAAGGCAATAGTTGTAGAGTCTTCTATTCTCAATATTGCATGACCTTTCCCATCACCTATCTTGGCTCCATCTTTCCTTGCACTCAATGGGGGCAAGAAGTTGCTAGCCTTGTCCTAGCAATGCATTTTTCATTGTCCCTTAGTTGCATTATTCACCTTCTGCTTATACCGATTGAGATTGGTAGGCTGATGACTTTCTCATTGGTTGACTTGCATATGCCTTGCTAGTCTTTCAAATTTTCTTTTTCTTTTTGTTTTGTAGGTGCGTAACATGTTCTCCCATGATGTTCCATTTGATGTTCTCTCTTTATGACATTCTTCTATTTTTACTTTCATTCTTCTATTTGCCATACATCTCTTTTTCTTTTTCACTTTTTTTCTTATGTTTTTCCTTTGGGGATGATGGAATGCATTGAGACCAAAATGTCTCTCTCATGTTGACTCAAAAGGACCCTTTTCCTTTTTTTTCCTTTTCTTTTGACTTTTCTTGTGTTAAATTCATTTTGGGGATAATGCAAGGCATTGAGATTGAAATGTCTCTTTCATGTTAACCCAAAAGGCCCCTTTTCTTTTCTTTTTACTTTTTCTTTTGCTTGTTTTTCCCTTTTGGGGATGACGCAAGGTATTAAGACCACAATGTTTCTTTCATGTGGACCCAAAATATTTTCCTTTTTATTTCGCCTTTTCATTTTCATTTTCTTGTGTTTTCCTTTTAGGGACGATGCAAAGCGTCAAGACATCTTATGTCCCTTCCCTGTTGACCCAAATGAATCTTTCCTTTTCTTTGTTTTCGCTCTCTTTGTGTCATTCTTCTAGTTCTATGTATTTGGGGAATGATGACAGTTCTGAGCTCTTTACAAAAAAATCTAGCAAAGAACATGCTGACCCCAAATCCATAGATCCCTTATGTTTTTGGTATTTTTATTTTGTGGGAAACTCCTTCCTTTTTCTTTTTCCCGTCTCTCACATGACATCACTTTACTTGGAAACATATGACTTGGCATAGGGCTTTCCAAGTTGAATCTCAAGTCTTCTTTCTTGTTTATATTTTTCATTTGCTACTTTAAAGTAATTTCACACAGAACGGTGTGTAGCAATTCCTTTAAAGTGAGGGCATACATTGGCATTATTCATTTGCATTTTTCTTTTTCTTGGTTCTTAGTGCAACCTTGTTACTTCATACGATGCATTTGTTGCTTTGTGGATGACATTAGGTATAGTGCCCTTCATGAGTATGATCTATCTTAGCATATTGTATTCCCCTTAGTGGCCTGATGCGACAAACTACATACCCTAAGTTGTGAATCTTCTATTCATTGATCGACGCTCTCTTGGAGACATTAGATACAATGTTCCCTAAGTTAAAGACCTCACATGAGGGTAAAAGCACAAACCTGTGTCACACTTTATAAAGGAATCGGCCAACAACAAAAAAAATTATGAACTTCGACCACATAAAAGTGGTCTTTATGTTTTGAATTTCAAAATGGTGTAAACTAATGAAATGTAGAAATTTTGATGAAGTTTATTGTTGTAATTTTTAAAATTTAAAAAAAAAAATAATTTCATTATGTTTTTATCAATTTAAGGACAAATTTTGGAATGCTGAAAATTTCAGGAAAAAGTGACTTCATGGGCCGTCAAGAAACAAATTGAAAAAAACTTCATTTCTCCCTAATTTTTTTTTCTCCAAATAGGTAACTTCAATGTCTTGTGCATGGAAAAAGAAAAATCAAATTTTGATGTATATTTTTCTTGTAATAACGTTTTAAAGTCAAACATGTCAGAATTTGACAGTTTTCATGAGCCGTCAACTATTTTCAAAATTTCAAATAATTTTCAAAAAAAAAATTATACCCTTTTGAAGAAGACTCACTCCTCTTGTGCCCCATATAAGATTTAAATTTTTTTAATAAGTTTTACTATCTTGTTTTTAATTTGTAATCAATTTATTTTTTCATTTTGAAAACCTACTTGCATTATTTTAAAAATAAAATATATTAAAACTAATAAAAATATTTATTTGGATTCTCCACTCCGAGCTCTACAAAAGGGTATTTTTTTTTTTGCAAAAAAATCATTCCGACTAAAGAATTACTCAGCTAAATTTGAAAGTTTCAGAAAATTCTGAAAAAAGCTGAGTTGGCTGCCAACTAGGATGCCACATAGTCAGTTTCGGTAGAAACAGTTTCTATAGAAAGGGTTTTGGCCGAAACACTTTCTATAGAAATTGTTTCTACCAAAACCCTTTCTATAGAATCCCTGCACATTAAAAAATCTAATTTCAATGGTAGTTTTAAAGCGGGAAAAGGAAAATTCTAATTTTTTTGGATTCAGGCGAAACTTATTTGACCGAAACCTATGTACCACGTAATACGCCACATGGTTTTGGTCGAAACTTAGTCGGGCGAAACATTTCCGGCTGAAAATATTTCGCTCAAAACTATTTATTTGGCCGATAGTGTGACACAACTTTGTGCTTTTACCCATGAACAAAACAAGACTCCTCTGAACATCTTTTGCATGATTGCATTTTTCATTTGTTATATGGCCACCTTGCATAGCACAAATTGGATGCCTATAGTTCCATCACATTTGTTCATGAGTTCTAAGCATATAAATATTTTCTTGTCTCATGAAGCATGAAACAAGATTTTACTTTGTAGTACCTTATTAAAGTTATCAGGAGGTATAAATTTGGTATGGTTGAGTGGGAAGCCCATTTCGAGGCATGAATTTTCCCCATAGGCACCTGTGTGTGTGTGAGTACATACCAGCCATGAGTGTATGTTTCTCACCTTTTGGGCCTTCTCACTTGGCAGACAACCATGAGTTCCATCGACCCGGAGTGAGTATTCATTTTATTTTCTATACAAACAACCTAGATATAATCCACAACAGGATGGACAAATGATCGAAGCTTGATCTGACCTTCCTTTCTTTCAATTTCTCTCTTCAATTATTTTTCATCATCTTTCATATGTGTTCCTTTGTGTTTATGTTTGGTTTTCCATGAGATCTTGATACTGGGGGATTGATCATCTCTTTTGATTGTTTTTGTCTCATCTTACCAACATGAGCAAATTTGGATCCCTCTTGATGTGCATGATGGGCTAATTTAGTGTGAGTTTGAAGCAAGTTCATCCTTTCACTAAAGTGGGGGCTTAATGTGTCACTAAAAAATGCATAGAACTTGGAAATTTTTACACTCACTTGAGTCTTTCTTATGGACTTTGGATTGATTTTTCCTAGATTTAGTGTTGTAATATGGTCAACACATTCACATTAGGTCTTGGACCCTTGACAATCATTAATAATTCTAGGATGTCTTGTAAAAGTGTTGTGTAGTGTTGGGTATGTGCAGGATCATGATGGGCCAAAAAGTGGTGATATGATGGGTATATGTAGGCTATGTGGCTGACGACTTTTTTTTACCCAAAATTGGTGAAATGAAAAGGGTTTTTAAAGGATATTTTCAACTTTCCACCAATATAAATTATTCTTTACTTTTAATTTAATAAATAATTATTATTCATTTTCTATTTGAATTACAATTAAAGTCTAATTGATAGGTTGATTAGAAAAGCATCTATAGCTTTCAAAGCGATATCACATTTTTGAATCTAAAACATGCATCACATTCTATGCTTTGCATACTATAGGATTAATTTTTTTTTGAATTTCATGAAGTTTTGACCAAGTTAAGGTGGTCAGACATATGAGTTTTTATATTTTTTAAAATTTGTAATAAAAAAATCATAATTAATTATTTACTTGGAAAAAAATTGCAAAAAAATATGCATCACATTGGGACATGAGTTGTCAACTTATATCTACAATATTATAAAAAATATATCATTTTATTGTGGTTAGGGTGGTCAAACAGACACCTACTTCTTACTTTTTCCTTGAAATTTAAGTGCTACTGCATTGAAATTTTAAATTTTCACCAAATATATTTAAAAATAAAATAAAATAAACCTAGTAGTTTAGAAACTACATTCAATTTTCTATAGATTCTTTTGTTACATATTTTCTAAATAATATAGATAACTTATTCAAATTTTGACGTCAAGTTGCATAACTCTGATTTTTCTAAATTTTTTGCTACTTAAGGGCCTATTTTTTCCATGATGATCCTATATATACCCTATTGTAACCCACTTTCAAAGTTTTCTAGGACCCTTTCATTATAATTCACTTAAATAACCCCTTTTTATCATTTACCAAGTCTTATTTCAAAATTTTGTAAAGAGTTGTAACAAATTCTCATGCTTTTCTAGACTCAAGTGTCATCACTAAATTGACCCTTTATGTTTAAATGACCCCTTAATGCACTTTATAGCCATACTTAAGGGTATATTTGAGAATATTCTTGTTAAACCTTATTAAATACACTTCAATTCTTAAAACCTAGTAAAATTGCCTTGGTGGGACCAAGTCACCACGTGGGGCGACTTAGTCCCATTGGGCACAAAAATAAAAATAATTTTAATTTTTTGGTGGGATTTTATTCTCTTATCCTTGAGGCCGGCTTTTGATTTGTTATTTTTAGGAAATATTAGAAAATCAATTATAAATAAAGGGTTTTTCCTCTCATTTTACACCTAATTCATCCAACACTCAAGCAATTAATCTTTTAATCATTTTCAAGCATCTCTAAGCATTATCAAGTCACCCATTAGAGAACTTCATTACATATCTTCAGATTTCAACATCAAAGGTTTGGTGAGTTTATGACATTGCATGTTTATTCATCGTTTTATTTCTATTTCATTTCATTATCTAGGGTTTGATTACTAAATTGGGGTTTGACCAAGGCAAACCCTTATTCTTTAACCCTTAACTCTTTTTCCCCTCTTTGCATGTGTGTTTGTAGGTATTGTATGAATTTTTTTTAAAGAGAAGTGTGTTAGAAATTTTTTTGCAATCCATCAATGTCCTCGTATTCAACAAAGCCCTCATTGAAGCTTGGAGACCTATTTCAACCCATTTTTTGTAGTTTCTCAACTAGACACCTTTCAAGAAGGGAAGTGTAGACCGAAAGCTACAGAATCCTGTGTCAAATTTCTTTAGATTCCTAGGTGGACTAAGTCACCATCTGTGGTTAATTAGTCTCACTACTAGGCCTAAAAAGTGAATTTTGCATTTCTAAGTACCCATTTGGTAGATTGCTATTTTGACAGATTTTCCTTGAAACTGGACTAAGTTTCCCAGCTTGGCGTAAGTGTCCTAGTCAATATTTCCAGTCAACTATGTAGGATTATAGAGCCTCTCTACATCACACTTTAGATTCTAGTTGCACCTCTCTAGTATTGTTTAATTATTTAATTGTTTACTTGTATTCTTAGGTGTTTTTGCATCAATAATCATCTTTCTTTTTCAGTTTAGTGCATTTAGGCATATTGCATCCATCCTTGCATTGATTTTGAGTCTAGACATTACGCATTTTGGGTCCATTTCTCTCCTTTTAGGTGAAAAACCTAGAAGAGTTAGAGAACCATTGGATACCCAAAATCAGTGTCCACATGGTCATAGATCACATGCAACTTCACTCAAAAAATGATCAAAGATAAATAGTAGAATGAAGAGAAATATGAAATGAGATAAAAATAGAGACAAGGCAAGATAAATTGTAGAATAATCTCAATACTCTTATCAAGCAATCACTGAACTAGCCGAACTGGACGGACTAGTGAAGGTGAGAGGAGAGTGCTCAATATGGGTATGTGTAGGATCATCATGGAAAAAACAGGCCCTTAAGTGGCAAAAAATTCAGAAAAATCAGTGTTAGGCAACTTGACGTAAATTTTTTAATAAGTTATCTATATTATTTCAAAAATATGTAAGAATATAGAATCTGTAGAAAATTGAATGTAGTTTCTAAACTACTAGGTTTATTTAAAAATAAATAAAATCTATTTGGTGAAAATTTGAAATTTCAATGCAATAGTACTTAAATTTTAGGGAAAAATAAAGTGTTTGTCGACCACCCTAACCATAATAAAATTATAATATTTTTTATAATATTTTATATATAAGTAGAGGACTCATGTCAGGATGTGATGCATATATTTTTGTAATTTTTTCCAAGTAAATAATTAATATATTTTTTATTACAACTTTTAAAAATATAAAACTTCATATGTCTAACCATAACTTGGTCAAAATTCATGAAATTTAATTTTTCTTTTTTTAATCCTATAGTATGTGAAGCATAGAATGTGACGCATGTTTTGGATTCAAAAAATGTGATATCGTTTGAAATTTATAGATGTTTTTCAATCAGCCTATCGATCAGGACTTTTGTCATAATTCTAATAGAAAATAAATAATAATTATTTATTAAATTCAAATTAAAGAATAATTTATATTGGTGGAAATTTGAGAATCTCCTCTAAAAACCCTTTTCGTTTCATCAATTTTGGATAAAAATAAAGTCGTCAGCCACATACCCTACAAATACCCATAATATTGCCACTTTTTGGCCCCTCATGATCCTGCACATACCCATATATAGAAAAATAGGGGCAAATACATCAAAGATGTGCATTAACTCCTACTACCCATAAAAGGTGGGGAGTTTTGACATACTTGGTAAATGAAAAAACATATGGCATAACTTCCTCATGTGAAACAAAAAGGAAGTGTCACATAAATCAGAAAGAGGGTGAGAAACCCAACTACCCCATAACCTACCTAGGTAAAAACAAAATAGTGGTTATGAGAGGTGACACAACAAGCCAAAAGAGGATGTGTAACTCAACTGCCAATGTGTGGGAGAGAGTGACACATGTAGCTACTATATTTCACCATATGTCCTCATATTAACCACTCCTAATAAACATAAGAAAGGTTAAATAATATATGTAGGAAAAAAATACCCCTAACATAAGGAAAATAAAAAACCTACACTAACACCCCAGGCCCTAAGTGTAGCTTAGGTGGGTGAAAATATGGGTCCCAACAAATGAAGCCATGTTAGGCACTCATGTACATAGAGATTCCCCCATAAGAAGAAGCCCTCCATAAGAGGAATAACCCCCCCTAAATAGAGAGAGAAAATACCCCCCAAGATTAGAATGAAGGAATAAGAAGCCCCTCTTGAAGTAGACACCTATCGCACCCCAAGCAATGCTCATAGATGAAGGAATTTTTTGTGAATGGTTTAGTGAAGATTTTCACAGTCTTCTTTGATGTCAAAAAATACTTAAGATCAATGTTCCCTTCCCAAATCAGCTCCCAAATGTAGTGCATATGAATCTCAATTTGTTTCATCCTCTAATGATGAACTGGATTCCTTGAGATCTGTATTGCTTCCTGATTATCACAAAAGATGACTATAGGATTTCTAATTGAAATATCAAACTTAGTGAGAATATTCTAAAGCTAAATAGCGATACTCAACCTTTGTAGATGATTGAGAAATTGCATATTTCTTCTTACTTGACCAACAAATTGGACCAGAACCAAGTGAGAAGCAATACCCTAAAGTAGACTTGCGATCTTGAGAATCTCCTACCCAATATGAATCTGTGTGTCCCACCAAGTCAATATCCATGCTTGTTTCATATTGAATCCCATAATTGTGAGTACCCTGAATGTAGTGAAGGATCCAATTAGCTTCTTTGTAATGCAATTTATGTGGCTCCTGCATGTTTCGAGAGACCATACCCACAACATAAGAAATGTCAGGTCTCGTATGAGTCAAGTAGATGAGACTCCCAACAAGTTGTTGGTACAAATTTCCATCAACCAAGGGTGAAGAACACTTAGCCTCAAGTTTGATCCCTAACAAAAATGGAGTCAGTGTAGGCTTACAAGATCAACCATGTGAAATATGGAGAACATATCAAGTGAATACTTGGGTTGTCTAAGGAAGATGCCTGAAGATTATTAAGTGATCTCAATCCCAAAGAAGTAATGAAAAAGACCCAAGTCAGACATCAAATTTTTTTTAGGTAGAGCAATTCTCATTGCCTTGATGGTGGACGAGTGACACCCTATGATCAATAAGTCATCAAAATAGAGAAAAAAGAATGTTAGAGTGTCATCTTGCTATAGAATATATACATTAAGATCAAAATGGCATCATTTGAACCCAATTTTTAGAAGGAAGGAGTCCATCATGGCATACCAAGCTTGAGGAGCCTGTTTGAGGCCATAGAGAGATTTTCAATGTCTACACACAAGTGAAGGATCCTGCACAAACCCTTGTGGCTACTTCATGTAGATTTCCTCCCGAAGGTGACAATGAAGAAAGACACTCTTCACATCCATTTGATGAACTTCCCAATGATTTTTTGCAGCTATGGAAAAGACAATTAAGATGAAATTCATATTAGCAACTGGTGAAAAAGTTTTAGAGTAGTCAATCCCAAGAACCTAGGAGAATCCTTTTGCTACTAAGTGAGCCTTGTGCTTGTCAGCCGATCCATCTGCTACAAATTTTGTCTAATAGATACACTTGCATCAAAAAAGTTTTATTCCATTAAGAAGAGGGACTAAATCCCATGTGTAATTCCTCTCTAGGGAATTTGACTCTTCTTGCATTGTAGTATCCCACTTGAGAATACTAGAAGCTTCTTAAAAACACTGTGGATCACAAGTTGAAGCAATGAAGAGATGTGGAGCCTATTAAAATTGTGATCGTGTTCTTCTTGTGTTTGATGGATTGCAAACCCAATCACCTACCGACTCCAATGTTTGGTGAGCCCAAAGATGCACCGGGGTTGGAGAATCTGGAGGAGAATCATCAACCTCTGAATGATGAGTGGAAGAGTAATGCGAATTCTCATCATCACTGTCACCATATGAAGTAGAGGAAGAAGAATCCTCATCAATATTAGGAGGTTAAGATCCTCTAAAGAAATTTCATCATGATGTAAAGTCTCCAATCTGATAGTGGATGGAGAAGTGGTAGGAGAAGAACTAGAATATCTCTCCTCAAAACAAAAAATCCTCTCAATAAATAACTCATGAGTGGTGAGATGGAGAAGCCTATAACCTTTTACATAATCTGGATACCCAACAAATATGCAAGGTTTGCTTTGTAGATCCATAGCCTTGCATTTCTCTATTGGAAAATGAGCCCATTCCTAGAGAACCAAACACTCAAAAGTGCTTAATTGTGGGTTTCTGACTAGTCCAAGCTTGAAAAGGAGTTACTCCCTTCACAAATTTATGAGAAACTCGATTATGGATATAACACACATAGTTGATGGAATTTTTCTAGTTCTAAGGTGCCATATATTTTGAGTGTATCATACAATTGTCCACCTTGTTCAACGATCTATTCTTTCATTTTGTGAAACCATTCTTTTGAGGACTATATGAAACTGTGTGCATTTTGATTCCTTTTGAAGCACAAAACTATTCAAACTAATTGTTAACACATTTTCCCCATTATTTGTATGTAGAATCTTGATGAACTTCCCATATTTTTTCTCTACGAAAGCTTTGAAACATAGAAAATGATGAAAGACCTTAGACTTCTCTTTGAGAAAATAGACACAAGTGTATCTAGAAAAGTCATAAATAAATGTCAAGAAATATCTAGCCTTGTTGAAAGATGGCTGTGGAAGTGGACTTACCAAGTCACTGTGTACCAACTCTAATAGATATGTAGGTCTCCATGCTTTGAATTTATCATGTTTCTCCTTAGGATGCTTACCAAGAATGCATCCTTCAAAAACTTCAAGGTAAGTGCAAAAATATGAGGGGCCAAAAAGGGGGCTTAAGTGGCCACTTTTTTCCTAAAATTAGGAAATACTGACGTTGGTATTGAAATTGAGGATGGTTACACTCAAAATTTTGAGATGCAACAAAAACAAGGATCATAGTGCTCCGAGTCTACTTTCTTAAGAACTAATTTATTTTGAGAATGGTTGAGATTAAGGGGTTCAAAAGAGGGACCCATAAAAATTGGTGTTGTTTTTGTGAGAAAAACATAACATAGCAACTTTTGTGGGAACATAGCATAGTGAATTTTTTTTAGTATTTTTAAAATCACTTCAGTGAGAAATTAGCTAACAGTATGTAGTTGATGTATGATTTTTCTGATAATTTTTAATGAATATTTAATTTTTTTACTAATTTTCAAAGTGGACACTTCTTGAAAAATAGAATTTTGTCCATGGTGCTACCCCTACAAAATTTGGAAACTAATTAACTGTTTTAAATATTTTTAGAATGGATTATAGTTTCTAAAAATGTAATTTATTTGAAATTTTGATGAACGGTTAATTTATTACGAAAAAAAAAACCAAACACTACTTTTTGCCAAAAAAGAGACACACAAACAAAAGGAAATTATAGATCAAAGGCTTACTATTGCCAGAAAGTGGGAAAAATTACATCGTTGGATAGCTAAGAGAGATCCTAACATTAACCAAGTGTTTTCTTTATTTGACATTGAAACACATGCAATTTTGATAGTGAGCATGGACCCAATTATGTGAAATATTGTAGAATTTGCAAAAACACATGTCTGGTCATAGGGAAGGCCCTCCAAACCTTTGGGTTGGTACTCCAAGAAAAATACCAAGCCCAATGCTTGGGGATTCCCAAAGCAAGATATAATTTGAGCGTGTTATAATGCACTCATGTTATACCATAGTTTTGATATGGTTTTTTTGCGTTTGTGTAGGACATGTCTAGCAAGACATAATACGAGCATGTTATATAATGCTTTATGTTAAATGGTACTCTATTGAATGTATGTTTATATATTTGTATGTGCATGTATGCTTGTATGTTATGTATGTATGTATGTATGTATGTATGCATGCTTGTATGTATGTATGTATATATGCATGTAAGTATGTATGTATGTATCAATGCATGTGTTGGAGCACCCAGGAGCAACTACACACCAAAATAAACCTTCATGAAAGAGAAGCAATACGAGATGCTATTTCACTAGGTGAAAATGAATGTATTGAGAGATGTGAAAATCATAATGTACAAGGTGCCTTAAAAAAGGCATGAAAAAAAGGTGACAGGTGAGAAAATTCCCAATATAGGAAAAACTACCCTGAACAAAAAATGCATTATTAACCTAAGTAAACTTAAGAAAGTGAAAATATTCATGCTAGCACCCCCCCTTAAGTGCAACTTAGGGAAACTAAAAATGTTAAAAAAATGAAGATGCAATATGGGTCTCGACTACACAACCATGTTAGGTACCAATTTACAATGCAATCTCTCACAACCAGAGAAAACGAGAAAAACCCTTCTCCAAAAGAGAGAAAAAAAAAAACGATGCTCTCATACCATGTTGGAGCACCTAGGAGAAACTACACAACAAAATAAACCTTTATGAAAGAGAAGCAACACAAGATGTTATTTCAATAGAAGTGAAAATGAATTTATTGAGAGATGTGAAAAACATAATGTACAAGGTGCCTTAAAAAGGAATGAAAAAAAGGTGTTGGGTGAGAAACTTCCTGGTATGGGAAAAACTACCTTGAACAACAAATGTACTATTAGCCTAAGTAAACCTAAGAAAGTGAAAATATTCATGCTAACAACATGCATGTATGTATGTCTATATGTATGGAAGATTGTATCTACATATGTACATGTATACTTGTATGTATGTAGGATTAATGTATCATATGTATTATACTTGTATGTGTATAAAAATCGAAATCAATCCAGCATCAAACGGATCAATCCGTTCCTCATCAAATCGAAAGATCATCCGTCAAAATAAATAAATCAAAATCGAAAAATCAAAATCAGAGGATAAATCGATCGAGGATCCCGACAAAAAGTCAATCCGTCGAAAAACTAAAGTCGAAGACAAACCAGAAAAATGTCGAATCATCGAAAAAATCAAAATCGACATCAAAATCGCAAAATCATCAAGATCGATCAATCAAATCATCAAAATCAAAAATCTTAAAAGCAATCAAATCAAAAGGGTCAAAAATCCAGATCAAGATAAATCGGCAGATCAGTGTATTAGGTTGATGGTATTGGGTTGAGGGGTATAGGATTAGGGTAAAGGGTATGGGTTGAAGGGTAGAGGGGTAGAAGGTTTAGGGTTTTAGGGTTAAAGGGTTTTAGGGTTGAGGGTTTAGGGTTGAGGGTAGAGGTTTATGGTATGAGTTTAAGGGTTATATGGTTTTAAGGGTTTAGGGTTGAGGTTTAGGGTTGAGGTTTAAGGGTTGAGGATAGAAGGTTTAGGGTATAGGTTTGAGGGTATACCGTTGAAGGATTAGGGTTGAGGGTCCAATGTATAGGGCATAGGGTATAAGGGTTGGGGGTTTAGGGTTTAAGGGTTGAGGGATTAAAGGGTTGGGGTTGAGGTGAGGTTGGGGGTTTAATGTATGGGGTAGAAGGAATAGAGGGTTAAGGGGTGATGGTTTAGGGTTTAGGGTAGAGGTTTGAGGGTATAGTGTTGAGGGATTTGAGTTGAGGGTCCATTGTATGGGGTAGAGGGTATAGGGGTTGAGGGATTAGGGTTTAAGGGTTTAGGGTAGAGGAGAGAGGGTGGGGTTGAAGGCTTAAGGTTAGAGGGATTAAGGGTTGAGGGTTGAGGGATTAGGGTAGAGAGTTTACTTGGGTTTAAGGGTTGAGAGAATAGGGTTGAGGGTAGAGGGTATTGGGTTGAGGGTAGAGAGTTTAGGGGTTTAGGGTTTAAGAGTTGAGGGTTGAGGGTTGAGGGTTTATGGTTTAGGGTTGTGTTTAAGGGTTGAGGGTATATGGTTGAGGGATTAGGGTAGAGAGGGATGGATGGATGGAGGGAAAAATGGAGGGATAAGTGAGATAGAGAGAAGGAGATCAAAGGAGGTAGGGACAAATATATATGAGGGTTGAGGATCCAATATATAGGGTAGAGGGTTGGGGCTCTATAGGGTTGATGGTTTAGGGTATTGGATTAAGGGTATAGGGTTGAGGGATTAGGGTTGAGTGTAGAGGGTAGAAGGTTTAAAGGTTTAGGGTTTAAGGGTTCAGGATTGATGGTTTAGAATTGAGGGTAGATGGTTTAGGGTTTAGGGTATAGGTTTGAGGGTATATGGCTGAAGGATTAGGGTTGAGGGTCCAATGTATAGGGTAGAAGGTATAGGGGTTGAGGGTTTAGGGTTTAAGGGTTGAGGGTTGAGGGTTGAAGGTTGAGGGATTAAGGGTTGAGGGTTGAGAATTGAGGGTTGAGGGTCGAGGGTTTATGGTAGAGGGTTGAGGGTTTAAGGGTTTAGGGGTTAAGGGTTGAGGTTTGTTTGTTTAGGGTTTAGGGTTGAGTGTTTAAGGTTTTAAAGGTGTAGGGTTATAGGGTAGAGGGTATAGGGGTTAAAGGTTTAGGGTTTAAGGGTTGAGGGTTGAGGATTTAATGTACAGGGCAGAGGGTAAAGGGTTTAAGGGTTAAGGGTTAAGGTTTGTAGGTTTAGGGTAGAGGGTTTAGGGTATAGGGTCGAGGGATTAGGGTTGAGGGTCCATTGTATAGGGTAGAGGGTATAGGGGTGGAGGGATCAGGGTTTAAGGGTAGAGGGTAGAGGGTAGAGGGTTGAGTGTTTAAGGGTTTAAAGGTTGCAGCTATATGGTTGAAGGATTAGGGTAGAGAGGGAGGGATGGATAGAGGGATATATGTAGGGATACATGAGATAGAGAGAAGGAGAGAAGAGGAGGGAGGGACATAAATATTTGAGGGTTAGGGATCCAATGTATAGGGTATAGGATTGATAATTGAGGGTATAGGGTTGAGGGTATATAGGGTTGATGGTTTAGGGTATTGGGTTGAGGGTATAGGGTTGAGGGTTTGAGGGTAGAGGGTAGAAGGTTTAAGGATTTAGGGTTTAAGGATTTAGGGTTGAGGGTAAAGGATTTAGGGTATAGGTTTGAGGGTATATGGTTGAAGGATTAGGGTTGAGGTTCCAATTTATAGGGTAGACGACATAGGGGTTGAGAGTTTAGGGTTTAAGGGTTGAGGGTTGAGGGATTAAAGGTTGATGGTTGAGAATTGAGGGTTGAGGGTTTAATGTATAGGGTAGAGGGTAGAGGGTTGAGGGTTGAGGGTTTAAGGTAGAGGGTTGAGGGTTTAAGGGTTTATGGTTGAGTGTTTAAGGGTTTAGGGTTATAGGGTAGAGGGTATAGGGTTTGATGGATGAGGTTTAAGGGTTGAGGGTTGAGGGATTAAGGGTTGAGGGTTGAGAATTGAGGGTTGATGGTTTAATGTATAGGGTAGAGGGTAGAGGGTTTAAGGGTTTAGGGTTGAGGGTTGATGGCATTGGGTTGAGGGATTAGGGTTGAGGGTAGAGGGTATAAGGTTTAAGGGTTTATGGATTAAGGGTTTAGGGTTGAGGGTTTATAGTTGAGGGTAGAGGGTTTAGTGTATAGGTTTGAGGGATTAGGGTTGAGGGTGAAATGTATAGGGTAGAGGGTAGAGGGTTTAGGGTTTAGGGTTGAGGGTCAGATCAGATCCATTCCGGAGATTAGATCAGAGATAGAGGGAGTGAGTGAGAGAGAGAAGGAGATATTGGGAGAGGGATATAGGCTAGAGGGTTGAGGATTTATGGTTTAGGGTAGAGGGGAGAGAGAGAGAAAGACCCCACTAGCTTGCCAATTCGATGAAATTGGCAACCAAACTTGGCTTGTTTAAAAAAATGGGTCCAAGAAATGGGGTCTCCCAGTGATGACCCACTAGCTTGCCAATTTAGTGACATTGGCAACCTAACTTGGCCTATTTGAAAAAATGGGTGTGACATAGATTTTGGGACCCTAAATGCTTCTCTTGTACTTCTAGGGTTTTCACCTAAAAGGAGAGAGATTTAGGCCCAAAATTCTTATGTAACACTCAAATTAGGATGTATCAAGTATGATATGATGTCAATGAAGTTAACTACATGCAATTTACTAATTGAATTAAACTAAAATGAATGCAAAAGTACAATTTGAGCTATGTTTGAAAACACATTGTGATATGTAAACAAATATGAAAATGAAGAAATAATGCATAATAGAAGGTATAGGGGTAAATCTGAGTGCACCTAGACAAAGTATGATTATTCTAGGATGTCTGGAATGCTGATGAAAATTACTTATTTTTCATAGTGGGACTCATTTGCCCAGGGTGGCGAATCAGTCCTCTTATTAGTGAAAAAGTGTTGGGAATTGATTTTTGATAGTCAAGATCTGAGATCTGACAAAATACAGATTTTTAGACTTTAGGTGAGACTCATTAACCAAGGGTGGTGAATCAGTCCACTCCTAGATTTCTAGAAAATCAGACAACTCTGCAACACCAGATTTGGGAATGTCTAAATGTCGGTTTGCTAGAGTCAGTTCTATAGGAAACATACAAAAAACACTCAAAATGCTTGAAATAATGATATGTTGACTTGAAGAACCTAATTGACTTGATTTCCAATTTTCAACACCTTTAAACTTGTCAAATCTGCAAAACAAAGGCTGCAAAGACACATGCAAAGGGGAAAATTGTTGGAGGGTTAGCAAATAGGGGTTTGCCTTGGTCAAACCCACTTTGGTAATCAAACCCAATAGAAATAAATGAAATGCAAAGGAAATGTAAACTAATAACATGAAAATGCTATTAAATCACCAAATCCTTGATCTTGTAAGTTTGAAGTAAAGTCAATGGCTGCTCCAAAGTGCTTCAGTAGTTGCTTCAATTGATGATGTAGAATGCTTGAATGCTTGAATGCATGGGTGAATAAGCGAACTTGATAAATTGGGGGTTAAAATGAGATGAAAAAAACTTATTTATACAATTCTTGTGCCTTAATATTTGTTCATACCTCATCACAGGCTGACATCAAGTGATTTTTAATAAAATCCTAAAAGAAAATTTGAAATATTTTGAATTTGGGGCCAATGGGGACTCATTCACCATTCATGGAAAATGGGTCCCACCTAGGACCTAAAACCATGTTTCAAGAAAATTTTTATGTTTAACTTTTGTTGTCGAGATAATATGAAAAAATACACTTAATTAAGCATATTTGTGAATAAAAAGAAAAAAATAAAGCATGAGAAGGGTGTAAATAGTGAAAATATGGCTAGAAAAGTGTGAACGGTTGTTACAAGACTTTACAACACTTCATAATAGGGCTTGTTGATGTGTAAAAAGGTGATTTTTAGGTAAATTATATTAAATAAAGTCTAGAAGAATGTGGAAATGTCTTACAACACTTCACAACACCTTCACAAGATGTCGTTCTTTGAGTTTTAGCACCTAAATAAGCATGTTCAAGTCATGTCACAACATAAAATCAAAGCAACATAGTCTCAACACCATGAAACAAGACCTAAAAGGCCATGAAAATGACAAGGGGCCATTTTTCTATGGCACATTTATCCACCGCTTTAGTGAGTGGATGAACTTGCTTCCTCACACTAAAGTAGCCATGAACATTGAGGGGAGGGTTGAAATGAACTTACACTAGGAAGATAGAATACAATGATCAAGAGGGATAATCAAACCCCCAGGACAAAGATCCCATGGAAAACTAAGCATAAAAAGAAAGGAACATACAAGTGTTGAAATGAATTGAATGAAGCTTCAATCAATCCAACTAGTTGTGGAAAAAGATCTAGGCTAATTGTTTGAAAAAGGGAATGTACACTCACTTTGGGGCCATGTAACTAGTTGTTTGTGGGGTGAGAAAGCCCAAAAAGTAAGATACATACGCTAGTTGGTATGCACTCACAAAACAAAAAAGTGGCTATGAGGAAAAGACATGCCGCTAGTTGGGATTCCCGCTTAACCATGCCAAAGCTATACCCATTCGATAAATTTAAAAAGGAACCACAAATTCAAAATGAAATGTAAATGTTAAACTTAAAACAATATGGCACTATAGGCATGCAAGTTGTGTTATGCAAGGTGGCCAAGAAATGCAACAATGTAAAATGTAAAAATGTAATTTGAAAGATTATTCAAAGGAGTCTTGTTCAGTTTAAGCAAGGTCAATCACTTAGGGAACATTATGTCTAATGTCTCCAAGAGAGGACTAATCAAATATTAGTATATTCACAACTTATGGGATGCAGTGTGTCACATCAAACCACAAAAAGGAATGTAATATGCTGAGATAGATCACACTTATGAAGGACATCACACCCAATGTCTTCCACAAAGTAAAAAATGCATCACATAAATGACAAAGCTACACTAAGAAGCATGAATGCACAATGAAATAATGGTAATGTATGCCCCTACTTTAAAGGAATTGCTACACATCGTTCTGTGAGAAATTACTTGAAAGTAGAGAAGAAAAGAAAATGCAAAAAGAAAACAAGACATGAGAGCCAATCCTTGAAAGCTCTATGCCAAGTCATATGTTTCGTAGGTATGCCGTGTCATGTCAAGGAAAAGAAAAGAAAGGGAGTTGTCCCTAAAAAAATAAAATACACTAAAAACATAAGGGATCTATGGATTTGTGGTTAGTATGCTCGTTGTTGTAATTTTTTTATGATACAGTGCAAAACTGTCATCATTCTCGAAATACACATAGAACTGGAAGAATGACACAAAGAGAGTGAAAACAAAGGAAAAAGAAAGTCCATTTTGAGTTAACATGGAAGAGACATTGTGGTATCAATGCTTTGCATCATCTCCAAAAAGAAAACACAAGTGAAAATAAAATGAAAAGGAAAAGGACAAAGGAAAAAGGACCATTTGGGTCAACATGGGAGAGACATATGGTGTCTCTATGCATTGCATCATCCCCAAAAGGAAAATAAAAAAGAAGAAGAGAAAAAGACAAGGATTGTTTGTGTCAACATGGAAGAGACATAGGGTGTCTCTATGCTTTGTGTAATCCCTAAAAGGAAAACATAAAACAAAAAGAGAAAAAGACAAGGACCATTTGGGTCAACATGGAAGAGACATGGTGCATCTCTACGCTTGTGTCATTCCCGAAAGGAAAACGCAAAAAAAAGCATGATGAATAGAAGAATAAAGATACGAATAGAAGTGTAAGAAGAGGGAAAACATCAAACACACAATACAGGGGAACATGATATGCACATGAAAAGAAAAAGAAAATAAATTTCAAGAAAAAGATAAAAGGCTAGCTAGGAAAATGCAAGTCATCCACCTCCCAATCATGTTCAGTGTAATGCTAAGGTGGTTGACTATCTAAAGGAGGAATCACAAGTGTCGAACTAGGAGTTGTACTAGGTTCTTCACTTGGTGGAGGGGATTTATCATTTAAGCTCATTGTAGATGAAAATAAAGAGTTCAAATCATTATGCATGTCTTCATCTATTTTAGCAATCATCACATCTTCATCATCATCATCAAGATTAATAACAATGGGAGGATGAAGAGTGATTTCTAAGGATGGATGTATCAAGAGAGTTGGTTGTTGAATGGGTTTTTTTTGCTATAATTGTTGGCTTGACTTATAATGTGGTAAGTTAGGAGAGGGAAGGTGGTCATCTATTTTTTCTATCAAGGATAGAGGTTGATTTTCTTTATTGTCTTCCATATGAGATTGATGGGAAAGGAGACGACGATGACACCGACGTTCTTGAGTACCGAGGTTGTGTTTAATTCTATATTGGAGTTGTTGAGGTGCAAGAGTGGAGTGAGTCATCATAGGTTCTTCTACTTCCAAAGGGGGAAGAATAGGAGAAACCGAAGAGGATGGATCCACCACTTTCTCTTTGGCTTTATATACTTGTTTGATACGAGGTGGTACGACAGGAGTTATTTCATTTTCTCTTGGTCATTTAAACGATGGCTAGGAAGTGTTAGGAGGAGATTGTTCAATAGGTTTGATGGTTTGTTCAATATTAGATTCAAGTGTAATCATGGTTTCATCGAGGATAGGATTAGTGGAGGTGGATGGAGATGTGTTACGAAGAGATAGTTCAACTATATTTTTGGCTTTAAACTTTTGATAAGAAATGCAAAGGAAGTCCTTACGAGGGGTGATAGGTTCCATGGGTTAAGACCAAAAGGATTCTAATGAAAAGTTACCTTTGGAAGATAAAGTTTTAAAGCCACTATGTGTATGGTGAATACCTCATTGCCATGTGGAAACTTCAAGCACTTATGAACAACTAATGGGACTGCTTTCATTGACCGAAGCCAAGGAAGGCCTAGCTGCAAATGAAATTGGCCAGATTGTGGAATAATGGAAATGTTACCTCCAAAGTCTTAGGTCCTATTTATAAAGGTAGGACAATCGATCCAATCATAGGGCATGTAAAACCATGATGTGTTTTAATCCATGCAATCGGTGTATTATAGTCATCTTGATATAGATCATGTAATACTAGAAATTATTCTATGATCACATTCTCACCACAAGAAGGATCTATTAATATCTCGTTATTAGGTTTATCATAGATTCAACTAGCTATGTAGAGAGGACCATCAGGAAGCTTTTGTAGTATATCTTTAGCAGAAAAAGTAATATCAAGAGATTTAGTGGTTTGGCCCTTGCAAGAGATAACGTCTATCGTAGCTACAAGTTTATCCATAGGACTAGCTTGGGAAACAATAGGAGATGTATCAAGTTCATTTTTTGTATCAACAGTCATTACATCAGGCTTAGGAGGTTCACTAGCCTTGACAAATGAGGTAGTGTGTTTAGGCATAGGGTTGGTGAAAATTTGCAAATTTTGGTTAGGGGGTGTGACGAATTTATTGCCTTGTTCATTAACACCCATAATGGTCATTTCACCTGAATCAATGATGTCTTGAACTTGATGTTTAAGATGCTTATAAATTTCGGTGTCATGGCCATTTTGACAATGAAAATGGAAATAAGCATTAGGTTTGAAGGTAGCTGGCAAGGGTTGATTAGGATCAAGTGGTTGGATAGGTGGTAAGGTGAGAATTCATTTTTGAATTAATTGGTTCATTGTATTGTGAAGGGTGTCAATTAAAGGAGTGAAGTGTCTATTCGGATCTCCATAATGATAAGGCACTGTTATTTTAGTAGTTTCCATTGAATTTTGAACTTGTGGAGTTGATGGCAGTTGGCGTGAAGGAGATGGATTAAACTGTAAAAAAGCCTCGATTAGGTTTGTGGAAATTTTGTGTGTTGTTTTGGTTTGATTGTGATTGTTATTTTCAAGTTTGTCAAGTCGGCTAGAAGTGGATTTGGACTCATGACTTGAAACCGAATTTTGATAATCGCATAAGGTTGTGCATAAGTGCATGAATGAAGGGAATTTCATCATATTAAGTTTATCTTGGAGGTTGGTGTGTAAATTCTCAATAAACATCTTCTACAGAAGTGCATCTGAAATTTTAACATCAACTTGAGCGTATAAGGATTTAATAACGAGATATGAAATTTGTCACTTTTTCATTCATGTTTTTTTGACATCTCATAAGGTCATCCATTGTATTTCTAGGTTTCATGTTCACTTGAAAGTGATTAATGAACACTTCCACCAATTCATTAAATGAACAGATGGAATGATTGGGTAAGTTGGAAACCATTCTAAAGTAGTATCTTTCAAGGTCCTGGGAAAAAGTTTTGCTAAAAGTTTATTGTCAAGGACAAAATCACAACACAAAGTGATAAAATAATTGACATGGTTGATAGGATCTCCTTTTGCTCCATATTTCTCAAACCTCGACATTTCTATCCCTTATGGCATCAAGGTACGTAAGATTTCTAACGATAAGGGGCTGTTGTGGATAAGATATGTTGGTGAAGTGGTTTGACCTTGACTAATGGTGGCAAGTTGGTGTTGTATAGATTAAACAGTGTTAAGGAGTTCTGTAATAAAAGGATCAGGATAATTAAGTTGAGGTGGAAGGGAAAATGGTGATGGAGTGTAAGTAATATTAGGGGAGGTGAAAGTAATACTACGTGTGTGAAAGTGGTGGAAGGAGGTTGTGATGCCAAAAAGGATGTAGGAATGCTAGTGGAAATTAGGAAAGAAGTAGCCACATAATTAGGTTGATGCATAGTTGTGTGGACTTGTAGATTTGTGTAAGTTGGTATGGAGGCTATAGTTGGAGGAAGAACTTGAGATGCTCCTTGTCTTAAAAGGAATGTTTGTGGATTGGGTATTTGAAGAGGCATGTTTTTTGTAAATCTCAACAATTTGTTTCAGAACATGCAAGCCATCATCGCTTTCAATTAAATGATGAAGGTTCTCAATAGAATGTATAATAGTAGTGGAAATGTTTTCAAGTGAAAAATCTTGTTGTAAATGTGCAAAATCCTCATGAATATTAATGACCTTTTCTTGCGGGAGGGATTTGGTTTGGTTGTCAACATGCATAGGGTGTAAAGGTGAAGGCATGGAAGTGGTAATGTTAGGGCCTAATGCACCATTGTCCATACCAAGAGTAGGACCTTGTGAGATCCCAAGGTTCACAATGAAAGTGATTTTGTGGGATGCCATAAGTCTAGAACTTCGTCTCACTAAGGTATTATCAACGGGGCACCAAACACTCATGCAAGTACCACAAAGGAAGGGTGAATGGAAATGCAAGCTAATCTAAGAAAGTAAAAAAATGGAAATAACAGAAAATATGCTAACTATCATAGGGATGCAAATACAAAAAATAGAAATGTAGAAAAATGCTAGAAAAAGCACAAAACTACTATCTAAAAAGTGCAAAGGGACTGATTCACCCCGGGTGGAAAATGAGTCCTAGGATGATTTTTCTTTGTGTTTTTCAGAATTTTAAGGATGATTTAAATGTTCTACAGAATGCAAATATAGATGCAGAATGCAGATTTTTACTTTTTTCAATGAAAATGAATGCAAAAATGAACACTAAATGAATATTTCACTAATGCAAAATGAAAGGTCCTAGAATGCAATAACAAATCAATGTCCTGATTGAATTCCAATGCAAATGAAAACTAGGATGCAAAACATGAATGGAATCAGAAGCTTAAAGTATTCAAAAGTCGGGTTCACCAAAATGTGACAGATTTTGGGACCCTAAATTATTCTCTTGCACTTCTAGGGTTTTTCACCTGAAAGGAGAGAGATCTAGGACCAAAATCCTTATGTAACACTCAAATTAGGATGTATGTAGTATGATATGATGTAAATGAAGTTAACTAAATGCAATTGATTGATTGAATTGAACTAAAATGAACGCAAAAGTGCAATTTGAGCTATGTTTGAAAACACATTATGATATGCAAACAACTATGAAACTAGAGAAATAATGTCGAATAGAAGGTATAGGGGTAAATATGAGTACACCTAGACAAAGTATGATGATTTTGGGATGTCTTGAATGCTGATGAAAATTACTAATTTTTCACAATGGGACTCATTCGCCCAAGGTGGCGAATCAATCCTCCTATTGGTGAAAAAGTGTTGGGAACTGATTTTTGATAGTCGAGATCTGAGATTTGACAAAATACAGATTTTTAGACTTCAAGTGGGACTCATTCACCAAGGGTGGTGAATCAGTCCACTCCTAGATTTTTAGAAAATCAGAAAACTCTATAACACTAGATTTGAGAATGTCTAAATGTCAGGTTACCGGAGTCAATTCTATAGGAAATAAACAAAAATCACTCAAAATTCTTGAAATAATGCTATTTTGACTTGAAGAGCCTAATTGACTTGAGTTCCACTTTTCAACACCCTTAAACCTATCAAATTTCCAAAACAAAGGTTGCAAAGGGGAAAAATGTTGGAGGGTTAAAAATAGGGGTTTGCCTTGGTCAAACCCCACTTTGGTAATCAAACCCAATAGAAATAAATGAAATGAAAAGGAAATGTAAACTAATAACATGCAAATTCTATTAAATAACCAAATCTGTGATCTTGTAAGTTTTAAGTAAAGTCAATGGCTGCTCCAAAGTTCTTCAATAGTTGCTTCAATTGATGATGTAGAATGCTTGAATGCTTGAATGTATGGCTGAACAAGTGAAATTGATGAATTGGGGGTTAAAATGAGATGAAAAACACTTATTTATACAATTCTTGTGCCTTAATATCCATTCATACCTCATCACTAGCTGACATCAAGTGAATTTTAATAAAATCCTGAAAGGAAATTTGAAATATTTTTAATTTGGGGCCATGGGGGACTCATTCACCACCCATGGCGAATGGGTCCCACCTAGGACCCAAAACCATGTGTCGGGAAAAATGTTATGTTTAATGTTGTTTGTTAGAATAATATGGAAAAATACACTTAATTAAGCATATGAGGGCATAAAAAGATAGAATAAAGCATGAGAAGAGTGTAAAGAGTGAAAATATGCCTAGAAGAGTGTGAAAGGTTGTTACAAGACTTTACAACACTTCAGAATAGGGCTTGTTGATCTGTAAAAATGTGATTTTTAGGTAAATTATATTAAATAAAGTCTAGAAGAATGTAGAAATGTTTTACAACACTTCACAACACCTTCACAAGATGTCATTCTTTGAGTTCAGCACCTAAATAAGTATGTTCAAGTCATGTCACAAGATAAAATCAAAGCAACATAGTCACAATACCATGAAATAAGACCTAAAAGGCCATGAAAATGACAAGGGGCCATTTTTCTATGACATAATGGGTGCAAGAAATGGGGTATCCCAGTGATTTACATGACCAGGAGACCCTATTTCTTGGATCCATTTTTTCAAATAGGCCACTATATTCCCAATTTCACCGAATTAACAAGGTAGTGGGCCAACTTGCTTGCCAATTCAGTGAAATTGGTAATGTAGTGGCTTATTTGAAAAAATGGGTCCAAGAAATGTGGTCTCCTAGTGATTTAACTCACTTTTTCAAATAGGCCAAGTTAGGTTTCCAATTTCACTGAATTGGAAAGGTAGTGGGCCCACTAGCTTGCCAATTCAGTGAAATTGGCACTAGGAGACCCCATTTCTTGGACCTAATTTTTCAAAAAAGCCATGATATTTCCAATTTCACTGAATTGGCAAACTAGTCGGCCTACTACCATGCCAATTTAGTGAAATTGGCAACCTAACTTAGCTTGTGTGAAAAAATGGGTCCAATAAATAGGGAAGGAGTGAGTAGGAGAGAGAGAGAGAGAGAGAGAGAGAGAGAGAGAGAGAGAGAGAGAGAGAGAGAGAGAGAGAGAGAGATGATAGAAAAATAAAGGTAGGGGGTAGGTGTTTAAGGGTTTAATAGTTTAGGGTTAAAGGGTAGAGGGGAGAGAGATAGGAGTGAGTGAGTGAGAGAGATGAGAGAGGGAGAGGGGGTGGGAGAGAGAGAGAGAGAGAGAGAGAGAGAGAGAGTAGTGTGTAGAGGGTTTAAGGGTTAAGGTTAAAGGGTAGAGGGTTAAGGGGAGAGGGGAGAGAGATAGGAGTGAGTGAGTGAGTGAGAGAGACTTGAGAGAGAGATAGAGAGAGATAGAGAGAGAGGGTAGAGGGTTAAGTGTTAAGGGTAGAGGGTTTAAGGGTTAAGGGTAGACGATAGAGGGGATAGAGATAGGAGTGTGTGTATGAGTTAGAGATTTGAGAGAGAGAGAGGGTGTAGGAGGGAGATACTTGAGAGAGAGAGAGGGAGAGAGTGGGAGAGAGAGAGACAAAGGATAGAGGGTAGAGGGTTGGAGGGTTTAAGAGTAGAGGGTAGAGGATAGAGATATGCCCATTATTTTAGCAAAACATAATTCTCTTGCGTTATAATGCGAGCACATTTTGTCTTGCTCTAAAAATAGTAAAAAAATAAATATACCCATGATCTCAAGGACCACATTTTCCATATTCTCCTAGTTCTACAGGTGTTCCGACAAAAAAATATTTTTGATGATTTTGTGAAGTGTGCATGCAAGTTTTTCACATTCTACCACATTTTTCATGATCTTTCCACCACCTTTGCATGAAATAGCAGATTTTTCATGTTGAAAGGAATATAATATCAATTCAAGAGAGATATACAATTGAATTTTGGATGAGAACAAGCTTTTGAAAAAGTCAAATTGTTGATTTTGAAGAAAGAAGAAGTAAATTCTACATAATTGGGTAGAAATCCATTTGAAACTCCATTTTTTAGGTATGTGAAGTCTTTACACATTTTTTTTCATTATATTTTGGCTTGCTTTATTTTTTGTTATTTTGTATATTCCATGTTGATCATTAGTTGTTTGTCATTAAAACCTTAGCTTGTTAGTCCAGATTTTAAATTACACAATTCTTTACACTTGCCAATTACAGTTTTAAACCATGTCTCTTTGAGGCATTTTGTTAAACAATTGACTTACCTTGTGTATGCTTCCACATTTTGTATACAAATATATATGATAGAAGTTATAAGTAAAATAATACATCAATTCTCAATCCTTTACTATGGATGTGCGTACCACTCTCCAAAGCTTTCATTTTGGTATAGGCATGGGGATGTTGGAAAATGTAGTTGAATTTGGTTTTACACCTATAAATTGCATATGATTGAAATTTTCTTAAGCCTTTTCAAAAAAATATTTTTTGTGCATATCCTGCAATCATTCTGGTCCATGAGAACATATCTCATTGAGGTATTTTGTCAAACAGTTATACCAAGCAGCTAAATGCCTTGTCTATGCTACCGAATTTTTCATACATGTCTACCAAAGAATTTTATCAAACAACATAGATAAGGCAATAAGCTGTTTGAAGAAATGCATCAAAGAAATGGAGTCTCATGGTGATGTGAATTTTATCAAACAATTGATTGCATTGTATATGATACCAAATTTTCCATACATGTCTCTACAAAATTGGAATATACTCCTCCCACATTGATATATCTTTGAATATATTTTTGTTTTCATCTCTATTTCTAAATTTACCTCATCACTTATGTTGTGATATATTTCAAATGTTTCCTTGATTAGTCTACCTACAAGGGATTCTAGCCCTTCTCTCCAATCTTTCAAGACTCTTTATTCAAGGATAAGTTAGCAACATGGGGAAAGGTGCAACCTATCTTGCAATAATGGCATGAGGCAATAAAATGCGGTAGGTTTGACAAGGTAGGGCCAGTGTGAAAAAATGCCTCATAGAAATGGGGTCTCATGGTGATGGCCAATGTGAAACAATGCCTCATATAAATGGGGCCTCACGGTGATGTGGGTTGACAAGGTAGGGGCAGTGTGAAAAAATGCCTCAAAGAAATGGGGTCTCAAAGTGATTGCAATCACCATGAGACCCCATTTCTTTAAGGAATTTTTTCATGCTACCCCTACCTTGTCAACCCTAATGTAGTAGGGTTGAAAAGGTAGGGGTAGCATGAAAAAATTTCTCATAGTAATGGGGTCTCACGGTGATTGTAATCACTGTGAGACCCCATTTCTTTGAGGCATTTTTTCACGCTGCCCCTACCTTGGGTTTTCATGCTACCCCTACCTTGTTAACCCTAATGTAGTAGGGTTGAAAAGGTAGGGGCAACATGAAAAAATTCCTCATAGTAATGGGGTTTCATGGTGATGTAATCACTGTGAGACCCGATTTCTATGAGGCATTTCTTCACGCTGTCCCTACCTTGTCAACCCTACCACATTGGCAAGCTAGTGAGCTTGCTAGCTTGCCAAAGATCACATGATTTTTTGGATGGAATACATTAAAGAAATGTGGTAATGTGGCATGCCATGATTGTAAGATAGTCTCAAAATGGGAAGCAAAGACAATGCATTTGAATTTTTTGACAATAATGTTTTCATAGAAATGTATTTACAATGTGGTAGCATTGATAAGCTAGTGAGCTCACTAGCTTGCCAATGTGGTAGGGTTGACAAGGTAGGGGAAATGTGAAAAAAATGCCTCAGAAATGGAGACTAGCTTTCCAATTCAGTAGGGTTGACAAGGTAGGGGTAGCGTATGCCTCATAGAAATGGGCTCTCATGGTACATCAACATGAGACCCAATTTGTATGAGGAATACGCTGCCCCTACCTTGTCAACCCTACCGAATTGGAAAGCTAGTGAGCTCACTAGCTTCCCAATGTGGTAGGGTTGACAAGGTAGGGGTAGCGTGAAAAAATGCCTCATAGAAATGGGGACTCACAGTCAATAGCTTGTAAATGCTCACATGATTTTTTAGATGGAAATCCTTAAAGAAATGTGGTAATGTGGCATACCATGATTGCAAGACAGGATAAAAATGGAAGCATGGAAAAGGAATTTGAATTGTGTGATAGTAATGTTTTCATAGAAATGTATGCAAAATGTGGTAGGATTGACAAGCTAGTCAGCTCACTAGCTTGCCAATGCGGTAGGGTTGATAAGGTAGGGGTAAGCTGAAAAAATTCCTCATAGAAATGGGGTTTGACGGTGATGTAAATCACCGTGAGACCCCATTTCTATGAAATTTTTTTTCACGCTGCCCCTACCTTGTCAACCCTTCCGCATTGGCAAGCTAGTGAGCTACAAACCTATGAGACCCCATTTCTATTAGGTTTTTTTTCATGTTGCCTCTACCTTGTCAACCCTACCACATTGGAAAGATAGTGAGCTCACTAGCTTGTCAAAGGTACCACATTTTTCATACATGTTTATGAAAGCATTATTGTCAAACAATTCACATGCCTTGTCCATGCTTCCATTTTGAGCCTATCTTGCAATCATGGCATGCCACATTACCACATTTCTTTAAGGCATTCCATCCAAAAAATCCATGTGACCTTTTTCTATGCTAGAAATACTCTTCTACAGGATGATTGTAAGTATTTTTTATGAAGCATTGAATGACATATTTCATTTATTTTTGTGGATTCATTTTTTAGGAAATAATATTTGTCCAAATTACAAAAGGGCAGTAATCTTCCTGGGATTTTTTCTTGGAGACTATGTCAGTTACAAAAATTCCATATGAGGCATCGAGATCATGTAGGGAACCTCTAAAATAACCTCTCTTGGTTTCTTTTTATCTCACAGTCATTTTTCCATGGTGTCCAATTTTCACTTGATGGAAAAAGTGTCAATTGAAAGTAGTGTAAAGTTGCAAAGTGGTGTAACTTTTATTTTGCAACTTGTGTAACCAAAAAGACTATTCCAACACATCCATATGGGTATGTTTATGCTAGGAATGGTCCCCTTTCACACCCAAACATGCCAAATCACTTTGAGCTACATTCAAATGGCTCAATCCCTTAAGGGTCCAAAGGGCAAAATAGATGCAATTTTTGATGAGCTATTACTCAAAAATTGTGACACTTAAAAAATATTTTTCTAAGCCTATAGGATTGTGTTGGGCCCCTCTATAATAACCTCTATCTCTTTTTTTTATCTCTCAGTCATTTTCCCATGGTGCCCAATTTTCACTTGATGGAAAAAGTTTCAAATGCAAGTAGTGTAAAGTTGTAAAGTGGTACAACTTTCATTTTGCAACTTGTGTGACCAAAAAAACTATTCCAACATGTCTGGATGGGTACATTTATGCTAGTCATATTCCTCTTGAACACCCAAACATCCTAAATCATTTTGAGCTAAGTTTAACTGGCTCGATCCCTTAAGGGTCCAAAGTGAAAAATGGCTGCAATCTTTGACGACCTATTACTCAGAAACCATGATACTTACAAACTCTCTATCCGAGCCTATGGAATTGAGTTGGTCCCTTCTACAATAATATCTCTCAATTTTTGTTATCTTAGAGTCATTTTACCACTGTGTCCAGTTTTCACTTGCTGGAATAAGTGTTAAATGCAAGTAGTGTAAAGTTGCAAAGTAGTGCAAATTTGGTTCTGCAACTCATCTGAACAAATGAACTATTCTAACACACCCAGATGGGTACTTTACAATAGGAATGGTCCTTTTTCACACCCAAACATGTCAAATCACTCTGAGCTATGTTTAACTGACTCGATCCCTTAAGGGTCCAAAGTGCAAAATAAATGCAATCTTTGAGAGGCTATTACTCAAAAACTATGATGCTTACAAGCTCTTTGTCTAAGCCTATGTGATCATGTTGGGACCCTCTACAATAATCTCTCTCAGTTTTTGTTATCTTCGAGTCATTTTCCCATTGTGTCCAGTTTTTACTTGATAGAAAAAGTGTCAAATGCAAGCAACGTAAAGTTGCAAAGTAGTGCAAATTTTGTTTGCAACTCGTGTGACCAAACAGATTGTTCCAACACATCTGGATGGGTAAATTTACTCTAGGAATGGTTCTCTTTCCTACCCAAACATGCTAAAACACTCCAAGCTATGTTTAACTAGCTCGATCTATTAAAGGTCAAAAGTGCAAAATAGTTGCAATCTTTGACATGCTATTACTCAGAAACCATGATGCTTACAAACTCTCCATATAATCCTATGGAATCATGTTGGGACCCTCTATAATAACCTATCTTAGTTTTTTTTATCTGAATTTCTTTTTTTCTGTGGTGTCTAGTTTTCACTTGATGGAAAAAGTGTCAAATGCAAGTAGTGTAAAGTTGCAAAGTGGTGCAAGTTTCATTCTAAAACTCAGATGACCAAATGAACTATTCCAACACATCTTGATGGGTACATTAATGCTATTCATGGTTCTCTTTCATAGCCAAATATGTTGAATCACTCTAAGCTACATTCAACTGCCTCAATCCCTTAAGGCTCCAAAGTGCAAAACTGATGCAATCTTTGATATACTATTACTCAGAAAATGTGATACTTATGAACTCTCTGTCTGAGCCTACAAGATCACATTGGGACCCTCTACAATAACCTATCTAGTTTTTGTTATCTCGAAGTCATTTTCCCATGGTGTCCATTTTTCACTTGATGAAAAAAGTGTCAAATGCAAGGAGTGTAAAGTTGCAAAGTGGTGTAACTTTCGTTCTACAACTCGTGTGACCAAATGAACTATTCCAATGCATCTAAATGGGTAAATTTTTTCTAGGCATGGTCCTCTTTTTGTACCCAAACACATCGAATCAATCTGAGCTATGTTCAA
>VDFB02121183.1:0-17190 GCA_007258455.2 Sequoia sempervirens
TATTCCTTATAGGCTCTTTAATTCTCTTATCAAAATATTTCAAGGAACATTTTGAATCAAAATAACCAACCTCTCCATACTTGAAACATTTGAAGGGTAGTTTACCTTTGTACTTGTCAATACCTCTTTTCAACTTCCTTACAAAATTTGCTTCATCTTCATTAGTTCCACTATCCAAATCAGATTCTTCATATGTTTCTTTCTTACTTGCTTTGAATGCTACTTCCTTCTTTGGACCTTCTTTGTCAAACTCTCTCATTTCAAAAGCAATAAGGGAACCATACAATTGATCCATTGAAAGTTTATCCAAATCTCTAGCTTCCTTAATAAAAGATACTTAGAACAATATGATTTAGGAAGAGATCTCAGTACCTTTTTGAAAACCATAGATTCTTCAATATCTTCACCAAGTCCTTTGATTGCATTGACTACTTCATCTACCCAAAGCACATATCCAACAATGTCTTCATCTTCTGATATTTTCAAGTTCTCAAAATTTCCTTTCTAGATCTGCAACTTTTCTTGCTTTACTTTGGTATCTCCTTTATAGATTTCACTAAGCTTATCCCATACTTCCTTTGTAGACTTGTAGTGCATTATCTTTACAAGATCATAATCTAATAGCCCACTCAACATAGCATTATTTTCCTTTCCAATGTTCTCATAGACTTTGATCTCAGTTGGATTAGTTGGAGGAGTAGTAGGAATAGTATATCCATCTTTGATAGATTACCAAACACCATACCCCAAAGAGGACAGATGGGTTTCCATCTGGTATCTCTAAAAAGTGAAATTTTTTCTATCAAACCTAGGAACCTTGTGAGATATTTTTTGTGCCATCATGGATCTTCCTCAAGATGTTAGACTTATTCTAGGGAACCAATATTTGATACCAATTATTAAACACAGACACAAATATTGAGAGGGGGGTGAATCAGTATTCTATCAAATCTCAAACCCTTTAGAGAAAATTGAAACATAAATTTTATAGCACAAAAAAAATATGAAATGAGAACACAGTGCACAACACCATACAACACCAAATGTACATGGAAAAATCCACTTGAGGGGAAAACCACAGTGAGAAAAGCTGATAGGAGCTACTGTCCTAATCTAGCCTTACAAATGAATCATAGTTACAACTTTGTTTTAGGGATACAACCCAAGGAAGCTACTACTCCATGTAGAAAGGTCTTAGGGTCACTCTCAAGGAAGCTACAACTCCCTAGATACTTTTTTTTAGGGCTACAACCCAAGGAAGCAACTACTCCCTAAACTAGGAACAAACTTAGAAAAGATTATAGTATGTCAATCCTTCTATTGTCTGAATTTGACAATGAAGCATAATCCATTTGATGATACTAATTCTACTTTTTCCCTTGTGTTTTGATAATTGCAAATTTTCTTTTACAACTTCAAATGTATTCTTTGCAGCTTATTGACTCACTACTTTCAACCTTCAAGAAGTTTTTCCTTTGGCTCACTTCCTCCAACAATTAGCTAGGAACACTCTTCACTTCCCTTCTATCACAAAAATTTCTTCAAGATGAATCTGAACAGGATCTATTACTTCTTCTCTTTCTTTTTCATTCGTACATCATAATGAATTACACATCCTTTACTCTCCTCTGAATGATATACAACCTAAATCAACTAAGTTTACAATAAATATATGACATTACATTGATTATATTACATGTCGATCAAAACCAAAAATAATATTACAATTACAAGTCAACCATCGATCAAACAACAACATAAAATGTGTAGAGGGAAAGACCTAAAAGGACCACACTCAACAATAGGAAGACATGAATGCCTAGAAGATTCAAACACATACTTAAACTGGTCCTATACACTCCTCACAACATTGAACTTCAAAGAATAACATCTATATGCTTCACACATTCAAATTAGGTTGGCCTTAAGCAATAAAAATATGAAACTTGTAGCATGTTGACCATTACACCTTGGTGGAACACATGAAAGATTAAACATTACTTGTGCTTCTCCCAAATGAGTCGCCATGATGCATACAACACCTCTAAACACTACTTGAACTTTGTGCAAACTCCAATTCATGGTGCACGCCTTCAACATACCTTTGTCAACCAAGCAAAAGAATAACCCACCGATACCTTCATCTAGACCACAAAATTTTTTGAAGAGAATAGAAAACACCATGCAGAGCAACAAAAAGACATCACATGATACTCAAGAATACTTCCACACAATCCTTTCACAACTTCATGCATCAACAAGTTGGCACAAGCCAATAGACATTGAAACTATCCAGTACAATACAATCCTAAACTCTGTCACATACAAACTTTCTCTATGGAAGGAATAATGATATAAATTTGGAATATTGCACCTTCACAACATCAAGAACTTAACTTCTAAGTTCAACATGACCATATCTGCAAATGTAGAGGAATGCAAAGCAAAAAATTTTGCACCTCTGCGAGCTTCCTCACATAACCAACACTATCTTTAAATTATCACTTGCAAAATATCTTTCCTATAATCCAAACAACATGAAAATTGGATCAAACATTCCTTGAAAACATATGAAGCTAACATCCAAATCGTAGGAGCACAACATCGCCAACAAAGAAATGCAGAGCATTTCTTAGAGACCCTGGAAACCAAACAAATAGACTGCAATATTGACAACCAACCTACAACCAACTCCAACATTCTTTTCACATCAATGACGAAAAAACTCACACTTTTGACATCAATGACAACCAGACTACAAAAAACATCTTAAAATGATATTTATTATCATGTTATATAATTTTTGGACTTTTGAGGCCATCTTTGCTACACTTGATAATGCCTCCAAAAAATCACCTACAACATTAATTGGGTAAAGAGTGATAGGATAATATTGGATGTTGGTGGTATTGGAGGATGTATATTTTTTCATCATCTCAAGTCATCTTCTTGCTTAGAAATGGTGCTTTGTATGAGAAGCATACGAGTCCGTTTTTGCTTTCTTTTTCTTATGCTAACAAAATTGGAGAATGTATATAACATAAAGTGTTTTTTTCAAAGATAAGTAAGGGATTCTATGAAAAAATATGTATTTTTTCCTAGATAGTTCGAGAATTATGATTTGGGGAGGTATACCCTTCCAAGGTTCATGAGATAGCTTGATCAAATAATGAATTATTATCCAATAATTTGGGAGACATATGATTCAAGAGTTCAAGGATGTGCTAATCCAAGAACTTGGGAATTCATATCATGATCTAAACCTTTCCAATGGTTATGAGGTTACTTGATGGAGTTACACTTGATTCATCTCAAGTCATCTTCTCACTTAGAAATGGTGTTTTGTATGAGAAGCATATATCATTTTTTGCTTTTTTTTTTATGCTAACAAAATTGGAGAATGCATATATCATGAAGTTTATTTTTTGAAGACAAGTAAGGGATTCAGTGAACTCAATATGTATTGTTGCCCAGATATTTTAAGAGTCGTGATTGAGGGAAGTATACCCTTCTAAGGGTCATGAGACAACTTGATCGAATAGTGAATTATTGTCCAATAATTTGGGGGATCTATGATTCAAGAGTTCAAGGATGTGGTAATCCAAGAACTTGGGAATTTGTCTCGAGATTTACACCTTTCCAATGGTTATGAGGTTACTTGATGGAGTTACAGTTGATTCATGATTTATTTTTTCAAAGAAAAAGCTTCTAAAGAATATGTATTTATTTTTTTCAATCAACATATTTTTTGTTTGGGATGTAAACCTTAAGGGTGTTGGAATATTAAGGTTTATCTTAATAAAGTTGTACCTTAGTGACTTGTTTATTTTTGTTTTAAAATAATTAGTTACACTCTAGTAAGTTGACTAGTTCAGGAAGTTATATTTGAGAGGCTTTATAAAATCCATATTGTAATGTATTTTTGAATGAAATCTCTCAATGATAATATTATTATTTTTTATTTATTACTGTGCAAATGTAGTGCTCTTAATTTTTCCAATAGATTAAACTAACTTTACATTTGTGGAATAATCAAGGATAATGTATTTTGTAGATATGTGAACATCCTAGAATAATAGTGCATAATTAGGTTCCTTTTGGTCTTACATACAAAAATATTTTTAGAATATTTCTCCTTGAAGTACAATTATGTGCAAATAATAATTAATAATACCAGGATGTAAAATAGCACACATTAAATTTCTTTAAACACTAATACATGACAATAAACAATGTGATATATTTATCAAATTATATTATGGCAGGAATGGAATGGTAGAAGTTAACAAAAAGATAACATTGAATATTTAAAATTTGAGAATCAATTTTGAGTGTTGTGAAATCAATCCCACTTGGCATGAGATTGACCTATGAAAATAAAGTGCCTAATATCAAGATGAGAAAATAATGTATGGGGATGAGTGTAAGATAAAATTTAATGAATAGCTAAAGTGTAGAGATGTGGATAGGGTTATGTGTGTGGAAATAATTGTAAATGGAAAAGACTAATAGATAAAATAGAAATTCAACTTTACACAATAATACACCATTTATTAATACATAATTGTATTAATTCCATTTGATCAAAATAAATAAAAAATAAATGAGAAATAGATATGGGAATATATTAGGGTTATCTTTTTAAAGAGTTTTCCAATGTATATCACTATATGTCTTAGAATGATAATGCATAATTATGTTCCTTTCAATCTCATATATTGAAATATTTCTACAATGTTCTCCTTGAAATGCATATAATATGTGAATGATGATAGATAATGTGCCACATGGATGTAAAAGCATTCATTAAATACATTTAAATGCTAGTGCATGACAAGAAAATATGTGAAACATGTGCCAAGTTAACTTGTGGTGGGAATGGAATGCTAGAAGTAAAAGAATAATTTAATTTAGATCTTTAAAATTTGAGTCAATTTTGAGTGATGTGAGATTGATCCCACACAACATGAGATTGACCTATGACAACAAATTATTTATTAAGATGAAAAAATTATATGAGAATGAGTGGAATAATAGGTATAATAAATAAGTAAATGATGAAGATATGAATAAAATCAACTACATTGAAATAAGTGTAAGTGGAGAAGATTAATCAATAATAAATAGACAACTTACATAAGAAAACATCTCTTATTAATATAAAATTATATTAATCCCATTCCTTTAAAATGAGTTACAAACTACATAAGAAATAGACATTGAATATATTAGAGTGGTCTTTTCAAAGAGTTGGTCAGTTTTGAAAAGTGTTTTTATACCTTCCAAATTTGATAGACTAAGGATACCAAAATAGTTTCTCCCATGTGAAGTGAGCCAATCAAGGGTAAATGATTGGACAATGAATTGATCCCATTTAATTGAATTGTCATATATGAGGTCTCATCTCTTAAACTAGTCCATGTGCCACCTTTTTCATCCATGATCGAACTCAAAGGTTCACTTGATGACACTTTAACTATTTCACACGTTTTGATATTTGTATATAGATGTGATTTCTAGGTAGTTTCAAGAGCTATCAAATAGACATGGGAATATACTATTGTTGTATTTTTAAAGAGTTGTCCAATTTATATCATCATATGTCCTAGAATGATAATTTATAATTGTATTACTTTTAGTCTTACATATTGAATGATTCTTAGAATTTTTTTCCTTGAAATGCAAATAATATATGTGATGATCAATAATGCTTATAGATGTTAAAAAAACTCATCAAAATATATGTAATGTTACTAATACATGACAATAAATCATGTGAAACATGTAACAAACATGTTTGTGGTAGGAATGGAATGGTAAAAGTTAACACAAGATTAAATGTAAATATTTAATTTTTTATAGTCAATTTTGAGTGATGTGAGATCAATCCCACATGGTGTGAGACTGACCTATGACAACAAAGCGCTAATGTTAAAATGGGAAAAGAATCTATGAAAATGAGTCTAAGAATACATGTAATAGATAACTAAAATATATAGATATGAATAATGTCAAGTGTATAGAAATAAAAGTAAGTGGAAAAGACCAATAAAGAAAAAACAAAAAACTTTTCATGAGAAAACACCTCTTATGAAATCTATTAGAATTGTCGTTTTAAAAAGCTATCTAATTTGAGAAAGTGTTTTTATACCTTCCAACTTTGACAGAATAACTACCTGGATAACAAACATAATTACTCTCATGTGAGCACATTGAATGTAAATAATTGGACAATGAATCGATCCCATTTAAGCGACTGGTAGTATATGATTTCTTATCTCCTAAATTCACTCAGAAGTCACCTTTGTTTATCCATGATTTGACTCATAGGTAGATTTGATATTTGACTATAGATTTTGTTTATCCATGATTTGAATTTTCTTACGGTGAATTGTTGACACTGAATTTTCCCTCGATAAATTGTTGACGATAAATTTTCCATAATTAGTTGTAATGAATTTGCATTACTATCAATTTCAATTTATTTTCTAATACGCTACTATTCTTCTCATCATGGGCTTTTTCTAATCTATCTTTTCTTCTTAATTTCACAGGATGATCATGAAAGTGAACAGACTCAGTAATTAGTTGTCTACAATTTCAAATATTTCTGTTTATTATTTGGATCTGGGTATCTTGCTTTCCTTAATTGCATGGCTTGCCTGGTTTTATCGAGATGGTGATCAAACTGTTTAGAGCAGATTTAGAGAGGTTATGTGTAATTTGTCCTCTTTCATACGAAAACCACGCCCTTGAAGCATAGTGGCAATGCCTTTGTTCCTTCTTGTCATAAATATTCTGCTATAAATGGGAAGTGCTCGCGAGTTGTCAGGAAGAGTAAATGTCTGCTGCTCGAAAGAGGGGCCAAGCTTCGAACAGGAGTATTGTTGATCCCACATGTGTGGCAGGAATGAGAAGAGGGAGTATAAGTACAAGGAGAAGAAACAAAATGTTTGGATTTATTTTGGTGGTTCTGATATAAATGTTTTATTATACTTGGTTGTATTAATTTGTAGATTGTCTTTATTTGATAAATGGGGGTACTTAATAAATGGGGGTACTTAAATGAAGTAGGCATGTTTCTATATAATTGTTATCTATCTTTGTAATGATCTTTAGATTTTCTATTTGTCATGATCTATTATGTCTATTGATTTTAGATCAAGTCCATGAACGTAAGGTTGTTCTCATGAGTGCAAACTCAAGCTACCTAAATTTAAATTTAAAAATTCAAATTTGGTTGACTAATTCTCTTTTTATTTCCCACCTAGCTGACTATGTACTTGTTTGTGTAATTTATTGTCATATACTAGTATAAAAAGGCATTCATTTTCATTTCTAAACAACACGCATACTCAAATATTTATCATTCTAGGAGCATTTAGAAGGCCAATGCTAGAGAAGCTTGTTCAAAAAAATAAAGTCTTGGGTCTAGTAAGAGATAATGGACAAGGTGTTTCCCAATAATTGATAACTAGAATGGCTGAGGAGCGTAAGTACTTACTATGGTTCATTAAAAATAAAAATAAAAAAATCCTTCATGAAATTCTTAACTTTGGTAAGCTGAATTTCATGGGGTTCGTAAATGGATTGCTAAAATAAAATAAGATTAACAAAATAAGCTGCAATGCCTCTATATTTCTTATACTAATTTTTAAATAGATTCAACAACATCTAATTTGAAGTTATTATCTTGATGTAAAATTTTAGAACTAATTTTCAAGCTTACAATAACTATAAAGCCGTAGATCACCTTAAAGATGACGTTGAGAGTATAATAAATATCAGATACCTTAATAAAATACCACTATAATTAACCAATATACTTCTTATGTAGACTTTCAAGCATGAAAATTTATGTCACACCGTTAAACTAATCTCAATTTGTTAAAAACAACCGTTTTCAACTGATAGAAAAGAATTTCAAATAATACACGTAAGTACAGTGAGTCATTTATCAGGTTCATCAATTTAATTGTGGTTTTTTAATGATAACTAAATCTCAATGAAGAAAAAGAGTTTCAAATAATTCAATGGTAAGGTGCTAAAATGGTGGCAGTTCCTGTTCAGAATAGGAAAGGATTTGACCAGCCTCCACAAATAAAATCAAAGTACATCGAGGAATAACAAATGAAAACCATATACAATGGTGTAAGCATTGCTTGGGAGTGCATTGAATTTATTAACGATGAGTGATTACGTTTTTGAGAAACAGAGAAGGAATGAGTATCCTCATTATATATTGAGTTGGTTACAGAAAAACGTAAATTCAGATTGATATAAAATCTTTTAAAGCAGATCTGGATAAGCTACCAGTTAAGACTTCTAGTGTTGGGCAGAATTAAAGATTGGGTTAAATAGATTAAGGTATAGTTTCGTAGTCAATTTTTCATCGACAGTTGTTTGAAGACGGAAGAAAGGTTTTTTTTAAGTTGATCCTTCATCCACACATAAGTCTTTGGGCGTGAGGGTGCATAGATTGGATAAAACATTGTTTAGGTTTGATCTCTTTGACTACTTTTTGTTTACAGCAATTTAATTGTTTTTGTTTTGTGTGTTATTCTGTTCTTATGTTTCAGAAAGGAAACTGACAAAAATGGAATACTGGACATATAGAAGTATAAAAAATTGTGAAACATAAAACATAATAAAATATAATCTAAGAATATTATATATTTTTGTGGTCATGAGGTCTAGTCTCCTCTCTGTCCTTGTGGTATAAGAGGGCATGTAGCGCCAAAGTCACCAGTCATGAGAAAAAAGTTTATCAGACACATGCAGTTTATGGAGGTTACCCAATTCCTGCAGTCTAAAAATAATGATTAAAAAACCAATTGAAAACTTTCTTATCTGAAAGTCAATCATTAAACCTGCCCAATTGGAGAGTTGTCTTATCTGTAGACTGCAAGTCAATCATTAAAACCTATACTTTTTATTAACTCTTAATTCTGCAAGTTAACTCACTGTATACTGACTGAAAAGACCATCGATTTTTGTTTTCTCACTCCTCCACGGCTCGAACACAGCCATTGACGACAGGAAACACGTTTTTCCTATCGAAACATGAAACGACACTTTCCTGTCATACTGGTAATTCCCTACAAAAAATCCAACTTATCTTTGTTAACAAAGAGAAAAAAATGATTTATTCTACATCTTTTAATGGGCATACAGAAAATTCACTGCCAGCAATTCACTGACGGAAAATGTTTTGCCTATCGAAACGAAACGGCACTTTCCTGTCACACTGGTAATACCCTACAAAAAAATCCAACTTATCTTTGTTAACAAAGATAAAAAAAATGATTCATTCTACATCTTTTAATGGGCATACAGCAAATTCACTGCCACCAATTCACCAACGGAAAATTCACCGCGAGCAATTCACTGCCAAATAAAATTCACCACGAGCAATTCACCTAGAGCCCTTTTAATGATTTGATGAGAAGGTTGTTCAGTTATTTTTCTAACCCATCTTCATGCTGCAAGTCTGCCATACTAGAAGCAAAGAATTTTCCACTTAGATTAGGGGAAGCAAACTGAGAATGACTAGGGTAACACCTGAACACTATACAGGAGAACAGTAGAGAGGACATAATCACAGAACCATATTACAAAATGGTTATCTGCCTCTTAGTAGCAGTACAGAGAAGAAAAGGAATACAACTAATATATCTATTCCCATTTACTGTGCTATTTTAAATTGCTCGAGACTATGAAAAACTGGAAAACAAAATCTCCACCGAAATTTTTCTGCAGGGGAAGACGATGGATGTTATTATCGAAGAAGTATCTTTACAAAGAAAAATAAAAGAAGAAAAAATAAATATAACACGGCTCACTTTAAAGTTCCAAATGATAATAATTCTATTTCAGATGCATAGCTAATACAGATTCTTCTCAACCTGGGACTCATGCTCTCAATTCACAATCAGTGAGCTCTAGTCGCATTTAAGATCCATGTTGAGAGGAATCTATCTTAGCATTCATCTATCAGACTTTTGCATGTATTGTTTTTGCTTGAGATCAAAACTCTGCTACTTGAGAAGATCTCATGCAATGTTATCAAGATGGCTTTCCTTCCCAAGTGTGCTCATGCAATGCTATCGAGAGGCCCTTCTTATAGAGTAGTTCTCTCTGTAAGAAGAAAATTACTCACATTTGAAAATCTTTGTAATTACTGAGGTTAACTCTAAAAATGTGAACCTGGAAAACTTGTATAGATCATTTTGTTGTTTGGATAAGGTTGGACACCACACAGTATTAGTTCTCATGTGACTATTTTAATTTATTAGAAAAAAATTTGTGGAACCACCTGATATTTTTGACAATATACAGGTGCTGCTTATTTCAAATCCTCTCTTTTTATCACAGCTTATTTTTAATTATTCTTTTCTTATAATATTTTTTTCACCAGAACATTCCAATACTTAAATTTAAGAAGAAAAATGATAAGATAGTGGTACAGTTTAACAAAAGACACCCTCCACGTTTGAGAAAAATCTTTCAAAGTTGCCCACTAACTGCTCGTTCAACGAAAACTCCGTGCACCGACTGAGCAGGTCTTTTGGCGTTAAATATAAAGACAGTCAGTGTAGGGGCACATCGTATGCCCATTAACATATGAAAATAGCCATCACAAAGAACATTACACCGAATACAACAATTGTACAGTTGCTGCGGGGTCGCATTTCATTTTTCTTTGTTGTTTTGTGGTCACAGTAGATAGATATTATCATAAGCTGACAGGGAGTTCAACATATTTCTATATTGTTCTTGTTCACATATTTTCTGGAAGGCGTTTTGTATATAAATCTATTGGATTGATTTATGTGATCAACAGTTTATATCCATACATTTCATGTAGTGTTAGATTTTTTTTTTTTAAATTATTATCATTATATTGTTATTATCTTATTTTATTTGGTCTTTTTAATTTTTTTTTGATATTACAGGGGTGTCCTCGTGACCCAGCCCAGCAGCCCGGCAGTCCTTATCTTGGGTACCTGAGAAGAAGCCCCACCTCTTATACCTGGGAGCTGAGTCGAACCCGAGACCAATGGGGAGCAAACCCACTGCCCAAGCCAACTCTACTACCCGGGCTGGGCTTTTTAATTTTATTATTATTATATTATTTTTATATTATATTATTATTATTATTATTATTATATCTTTATCTTATCCTTGGTCTTTTATTTTATAATTATTATTTAAATAAATATTAGTTATTGCATGATTATATTATATTTAAATTATTAATTCTATTTAATATTATATATTGAATAATAAATAATAATTTATAAACTATATTGACATTATTTTATAATTATAAAACAATACTATAATATATAATTATATTATATTTAAATTATTAATCAATAATAGATATTATTTAAAAAAAACTTACACAATTAAATCTAAAGTTTTTTGCTCTAATATTATTTGAAATCTATTTAATATTTTGTTTTATTTTTTATGAATAGGCAGCTATCTAAATTAATAATAAAGATAAAGTTACATATTCACAAAAAAATATTGAATAAAGAGGGTAAAATTTTTATTGCATCCAGAAAATCAACAATACAAAGCAACCAGAGTCCAAAACAGGCACCTAGAGCGAAAACCAGGACACCTAGGATTAGCAAACAGTCACAAAAGTACAAAACACATAGTAGGACCAACCAAATAAAACATCATCCACCCATGTCCTCCAAGATTAGCCTCTCAAGATCTTGGGAATTATCTTGGGATAACTGCTCCCAACCTTCAACCTTCTAGCCACCAATCTACTCAAAAGCCCATTTAGCCAAACAATCGACAACCCTATTCCACTCCTAAGGAATGTGAGTGAAGGAAGCAAACTCAAGCATGGATCTTAGTTGTAGAATATTCCTAACAACAGAGGAAAGTTTCCAACTAACCCCATCAAACTTCTGCTCATTCAAAAAATTAACCATGATTTGAGAGTTTGATTCACAGATGATCTTGTGCCAACCAAGAGCACAACCTCTCTCAATAGCAACCAGAATCACCAAACCTACCATGAAGTTGTTGGTTTGCTTCCCCTTATGAATGGAAAAGAAGAAAATATCCTTGCCAGAGCTATCTCTTCCAATACCACCAATCCCTTGAAGATACATCAATATTGATCTTTAAAACATTCTCCAAATGAGGGGACCAACCACCATCTCTCTAAACCTTCTTTTTGGAACGATGACCTCTTCAAACATAGAAAGAATCAAATGTCAAACCATGCATGCCAAGCTATTCACAATCTCCTCATCTCCCCTCTCTAAAGGAAAAGACACTTCACACTTAGCGTCCACAGTCTCCTTAATCATGCCAACAACTCTTTGTCAAAGCTGTTGAATCATCAACTTACTTCCATAAAAAATCCTACGATTCCTCTCAAGTCAAATCTGCTAGAGGATGAAAGTGGGACCAATATTCCGAACAATCTAGAGGAAAGAAGCCTTTGTCGAAGGCCTTCTAGGAATACTCCAAAATTCAATCAATGAAGAAGCATGAACATAGGGATGTCTCCAGATACCCCACCAAAGGTGCCAAATAAGCTTACAAAAAGGGCATCGAAAGAATAAGTAGGACAAATCCTCCTCACAATAGCCACAAAGAGCATATATAGATGGACCCTGAAAAACCCCGCTTACAAAGATTATCCCAAGTCAAGCATCTATTCCAGGCTAAATTCCACAAGAAGCAGTTACACTTAGGCCAAGAAGTTGACCAATTGTTGGAAAATGTTCCCCAAGTTGCTCCAATCACATCGTTGCTTCATCTTCCTCTAGAGAAGAAGTGCCACCAAGTCCACAACCAATTACTCCTATGCAACAAATAAACCCAATGGTTGGACCTCTAGTAGATTGTCTAATTGATCCTAAGGAGATGGATGGATATGCTCTTAAGTTGTACAATAAATGCTTCCCTCTCCCAAGATGCTAATAGAGAGACCCAAAGATGATAGATTGGTCATCAATTTTGAGACTAGTGGGAAAGTGGTGGATGATGTTAGGGCTAAGGTATGTGAAGAGTTCTTGCAGGATGAAAAATTATCACCACCCAAGAATTTAAGGACTTTGTAGGGGAAGAGCTACAAGTGACTATTTCAAATAGATCTCTCTCTAAGGCTGAGAAGAAGGACATCATTGGGAATTTTTGGAAGAAGTTCAAGGAGCAAATGGATGCCATGACCCATGAAAGGGGTAGAGAATTGGTGAGAAGGGAAGGGTGCTTGTTGCTGCCTGGATGGGACATCTCCTTAACAATTGCATTTGATTCCATTAGAAGGCATGAGGGTGAGAATATAATTTTGGGTTCAGAGGGCCAAGCAAAGGCCTTATATTTTGGTTTTGGATTTCATCCTAGGCTTGAGACGTTGGATATTTCTTCAATTTTCTCAAAGACCAATAGGCCACAAGTAATAAGTGACCCCAATGAGTTAACAATGAACCTCATTGTCAAGAGAGTTGGGGACACAAGTGCTACTCAAGCAGCCTTCTTAGTCGTTAATGCAACCCTCTTTATAGAGGCTACTATTAAGAAACTGCTAAAGGATCTTGATAAGGAAAATACCTTAAACCAGAGTCAAGAATAGAGACTCAATGTAGTACAAAGATTTTTTCCCCCTCCCCAACAAATAAGTGAAGCAAAAGCTTCACAAGATAGGAATAAATTGATGGTTGAGATCAAGGAGTTGAGAAATATGCTAAAGAAGAGCACAACAAAATTTAGGACAACAAAAGACAGAGCAATGAAGAAGGTTTCTAATTTAGTTGACAACATTTTGGGATATATGTTGTCAAAGATCCTCTCTCAACTGAATGAGGTATGGGATAGCTACACCATTTTAAAGGATGCATTCTCTAACCACAATCATATGTGGATGAGGTTGAGATGCTTACAAAATAGTTGGTCCCATGGAATTGAGGTGCTGAGGCTTCTTGTCAGAAACTCAAATTTTGATAACAATTTGGTGTTTGAAATTTTGAGAAAGTCAAATTTATTGGATGACATAATAATTCATCATATTAGATTATAGGGACCTAATAAAAAAGGAGCTCAACACTTTTGAGGGCTTTGAGGAATTGTAATGTATGCTTACAATTTTGATTGAGGAGGGTGAGGTTTTGGCATATGTGGAGTGAAAGTCAAAATTTGCAAATCTTCTAACTCATATGTAAGTAAAATAAATAAAGAGGGAGAGGTTGATATTAACCCACTCAATGCAAGTATTGATGCACTTACCAAATTGGAATATAGTTTATTAGGTTTCCCAAACTTGGTGCACATTTTGATTGGAGAAGACTATAAGCTACACTTGAAGAGAGTCAACAAATTCTTGCCACCAAGGATTGAAACTTCAACAGGACAAGTGGAAGACATGGAAGAATAGGGTGTTGCAACTTGAGTTGTGTTTCAATCATCTTCCAACAACCAAGTATAACTGCTACATGGGCTTGTCAAATAGAGAATGTCAGAAGTGTTCTATCATCTGTACAAAATATTTTTTCCATATGCTAACTTCAATGTTGCAAAGATTTCCAACTACTTTTGGGCAGCTAGTAGCTTTTGAGTAACTTTTTGTCCTTTATAAATATTGTCACCTCTTGGATTTTTATCTTTTAGTGACTAGGCGGTTGAATGTGGCCTTTTTCTTGTTGCTTTCCTTGTGTCTATAAAAGGGAATTCTGAGCCTCATTCAAAGGGTTCTATCTCTTAGTTTTTTTAAGTCTTTGTATAGGTTCTAGGTTGTATAGGTAGCTCCTCTGAAACTCAGAGAGGAAATGTTGTAATTTTTCTCTATAATATAAATAGCAATAGATGACCTAAATACTCATTGTATTACATCAAGTTGAATATCAATATGTCATTCTTTTCATTATTGTATATTTTATATTTTGGATCAATATAATCAAGGATTATCTTTGGTTGTCTTCTCACATTCAGTGTTATGAATATTTGAATTGCTAGTTTTTGTTCAAGGAATATAATAACTTTGCTTTTAGTTCATTTATCATAGATTGTGTAGTTACAATATGGATTTGTAAGTAGTTTGATAATATTTTTCATTTGTTGGTTTCTTACTGTAAGTTAGTAAGGATTTTAGAAGCCAAAGGGTTAGCCTGTTGTAGGAGTTTACTTCATTTCTAGACTCTATTGTGGATAAGGCACTATGAAGCTAAATCACAAAGTTTAAAATTGAGAAAGAATCAGATATAAAATCTAAACACACTTTACTTTATTGTAATTTTCATTGCTTTATGTTCAAGTCCACACTACAATGTATTGCATTTCATATAGAGGGTTTTGAAGATGATTTAGCTCATTAGAAAAACATTTTGAAAATTTTAGTGTGATTAATCTGTTATCGAAAGCTTAATTACAAATAAATGCATACCTATTGAATGATGTTATAGGGGAACCCACCTTGGTTTTGCAAAGCCTATAGAGCAGAGGAGAAAATATTAAAACCTATCTCCTATTCGTTGGCCACTGACCTGGCGTTTCTAAGCATAAGAACTAGGTAATCTTTAGGAAAACCTAGTCAATTAGTTGGAAACACCAACAAATGTGGGAGACCTATGATTTAGGAGTTCAAGGAGATGATAAATCTAGAAACTTGTGAATTCATCTCGAGATCTACACCTTTTCAATGGTTATGAGGTAACATGATGGAGTTACACTTGATTCATGATTTATTTTTTCAAAGAAAAAGCTTCTAAAGAATAGGTATTTATTTGTTTCAATCAACATGTTTTTTGTGTTGGATGTAAACCTTAAGGGGGGTGTTGGAATATTAAGGTTTACCTTAATAAATTCACCTTAGTGACTTGTTTATTTTTTATTTTTAAATAATTAGTTACATTGGACTAGTAAGTTGATAATTCAGGAAGTTATATTTGAGAGGATTTATAAAAGCCATATTGTAATGCATTTTTGAATGAGCTCTCTCAATGATATTATTATTATTAATTATTTATTGTACTATACAAATGCATTTCTCTTGATTTTTCCAATATATTAATCTAACTTTAGAGTTGTGGAATAATCAAATATAATGTATTTTGTAGATATGCGGACATCCTAGAATGATAGTGAATAATTAGGTTCCTTTTAGTTTTACCAAAATATTCCTAGAATATTTTTCCTTGAAGTACAAATTATGTGCAAATAATGATTGATAATGCTTGGATGTAAAATAACACACATTAAATTCCTTTAAACACTAATACATGGGTGTAAGAAAAAGTGTAATGAATAACTAAATTGTAGATATATGGATACGGTTATGTGTTTGGAAATAATTGTAAGTGGAGAAGACTAATAGATAAAAAAAAAACTCAAATTTAAACAATAATATACCATTTATTAATACATAATTATATTAATTCCATTCGATCAAAATAAATACAAAATAAATGATAAATAGACATCGGAATATATTAGAGTTGTCATTTTAAAGAGTTTTCCAACTTATATCACTGTATGTCTTAGAATGATAATGCATAATTCTGTTCCTTTCAATATTACATATTGAAAGATTTCTACAATGTTCTCCTTGAAATGTATATAATATGTGAATGATGATAGATAATGCATGGATGTAAAAGAATACATTAAATACATTTACACTAGTGCAGACAATAAATTATGTGAAACATGTACCAAGTTAGCTTGTGGTGGGAATGAAATATTAGAAGTAATAGAATAATTTAATTTAAATCTTTAAAATTTGAGAATCAATTTTGAGTGATGTGAGATTGATCCCACACAACATGAGATTGACCTATGACAACAAATTATTTATATTAAGATGAAAAAATATACGAGAATGAGTGGAAGAACATGTATAATAAATAACTAAATGATGAGGATCTGAATAAAATCAGCTACATGGAAATAAGTGTAAGTGGAGAAGATTAATCAATAATAAATATACAACTTACATAATAAAACATTGCATATTAATATATAATTATATTAATCCCATTCCTTTTAAAATGAGTTATAAACTACATAAGAAATAGAAACTGAATATATTAGAGTTGTCTTTTTAAAGAGTTGGCTTGTTTTAAAAAGTGTTTTTATACCTTCCAAATTTGATAGAATAGCTAAGGATACCAAAATAGTTGCTCCCATGTGAAGTGAGCACATCAAGGGTAAATGATTAGA